>ML285407.1:9420-33508 GCA_005239495.1 Nicotiana undulata
GGGGGGGGGGGGTCAAAATTACCAACGTCTTCATCAACGATTGTTCGCAACAAAATTTTGTAAGTCTGAAAAAAAACTGCAACAAAAATAATATGAAGAAAAAAAGATTTTATTGATAAATATTTGTGACTACAATTCTATATATACCTTGATTCTCCTCTCTAAAATTCTCCATGATTCGAGGGCTTAAGAAGCATCTTTCTCCAATGTAGGACGATGCAGACCTCCTAGTGATGTATTTAATCGCCAAGAATGTCGAACATCACTTTGTTGTTACGGGTTGATCTTCGGAAAGAACTTCGTTGATCACTCCTTTATTGAAGAACTATGCACTTGATGATTGATCCCTCTGTTTGTGTATGCCTTCACCAATTGCGGAGTGTTCTTCTCCAACTTGGAATGTCCTTTGAGAGTTATGTAACCCCTCTATTTATAGTTGTAGAGGATGGACAGTCCAGCTACATATGAACTGTCTTGCTTGATTCTGATTGGCTCATGTCATTTTAGCCACTTGGTGACCTATGGTTGGTTCTTGCTTTTTGACTTTGATTGCCACATCATTTAACACGTGGCATATTCTTTTTGGCTAGTAGTTTGACTAGATATGCCATGCCACTTGACCCATGACATGAGTCTGGGCCTTAAGATAAAATGAATCTTGGCCTTGAAAATAATAAAATTGACTAATTTAACTTGAAAAGTCCAAATTAAATATTTAATCCAATTGAATCTAATCCAAGTTTTATATGGATTAGACCCAATAAATTTTATATGTCTACAGATGCCCCCTACTTCAAGATTTGTCGAAGTTTAAGCTTGCTGAAATGAATGACGAGACTTGATGTACCAAAAAACGTTGATATTTTTGTTTTAGCACTTGTGGTGACTTCTACCGGTCAAATCTTAACTTTTATCCAGTTGCACATTTATGTGAAGTGCTAAACACAAGCTCCAAGCAAAAATTAACCTTCCAATACTTCGGTTGTCGAACACGTGCACACAATGTAATTTGGTTTGGAAGTAGTTATTACAAACTACATTGATGAAAAATTCTTGCAAATTGTCAGACAGCTTTCCATGTTTGTCTCTCGTTAGGTTTATTTCCTTTTTTTACCAAGAGCAAACAAGGAAAAATATTTCTAGTCCATGTAGGGAAAGGCAACGTTTTTCCTTCTAGGATTCTAACTCCTTGTTTTATTCACTTATAACTCACATTTTGTTAGATCCCTTTTCCAAACTTGGAATGTATTGTGCAAGATTCATCATTAAATTTTCCATAACTTGCATTGTATCTTAGGATGGAAACAACTCGGCCAATTCAATTCACACCTATTTAAGCAGCCATCCTTTAGTGTATGTTTTCACGGTAATTCTTGGAAAGAAGCTGTCTGCCGCCTTTGCACACTTGGAAAAAAGAATTCATATTTTGCTGCAGGAGACTTCAAATAATGAGCCGTTAGTTTCTAATCAAAGTAGACTCATAGGACTAAAACATATAAATATTAATTTTTGATGTTGATCTACACGTCTGGCCCGTGTTGATCTCACAGATTTGCACACTCTCGATAAAAGATTCATATCTTGAGATCGTAGAGTCCAAATCGCGAGCCATTTGATTCCACTGATTCTAGAATCAAATAAATCTAACATATAAAAAATGAAGAGCCAAATTCCTTCCGTATTGTCTGTAATTAATTTTTGAAGTTGGCGTACATGTCTGGCCTGTTGATCTCACAATTTTGTGCACTTTGGGCAAAAAATCGTATCTCGAGATAGGAGCGTCCAAATCACAAGCTGTTTGTGGCACTGAAAATTAGACTCCTGGAGGTACAACATATATAGAAATCAAAGTCAGGATGTTCCTAGATTATCTCAGATAATTTGCTGAATCTGGAACACATGTTCCGACATGATGACTCGATTTTTCAGCTTTTCATGCCCTTGCTAAAAAAATGAATATCTCAAGATAGGAGCATCCGAACTACGAGCTATTTATACTATTGGTAAGAAGAACCGGAGAGATACAACTTCTATAAAACTTGAAGCTCCATCCCCTTTGATCCAAACACAACAAATTTTTGAATCAAGCGCTGAAATCGAGAGGATTGTTTGGGCATCATACTTCTTTTTCCCTTCTATTTTTTATTTTGCAGGTTTGGAGAAGATATATATGGCGATTTCTCCATTATGCATCATGAGAATAAATGGATTATCACCACTACTCTTTGTAGGAAGAGGTTCATGAAGTGTACTATCTTTCGAGATTTGACGGAGAAGTGCACGTCATAGTGCTCACCATCTACATTGAAGCGTGGTGTCATTTACACCGGTTCTTGTTGTATAGTGAAAGCTATGTGCCGTTGTCTTTATTCAGCTTTGTGCGTTTTTATGGAAAAATTTGTATCTCGATCTACGGGGGTCGGAAACATGATCCATTTATGCCTCTGGAAAAAAAACTACAAGTCCTGCAACACCTGAAAATATTGTTGACGAACTCTTTTCATATTGGCCGCAACAATATTTTGAATTTTCCCCTGACATCTACCGCACTTGCTTCTCAGCTTCACATGCTCTCGTCGAAGAATCCATATCTTAAGTTAGGAATGTACAAATCGCAAAATGTATGTGCCATAAAAAAGACAAGTTCGAGATCTACAAGACT
Organism: Nicotiana undulata; assembly: GCA_005239495.1. Classification (NCBI taxonomy): domain Eukaryota; kingdom Viridiplantae; phylum Streptophyta; class Magnoliopsida; order Solanales; family Solanaceae; genus Nicotiana; species Nicotiana undulata. Next base: position 12,083 of record ML285407.1, read on the forward strand.
TGAAAATATTGTGGCAGAACACCATTTAGATTGGCCGCCATATTATTTTGAATTCGCTCTTGATATCTGCCTTGCTATTTTTTTTAGCTTTGTGCACTCTCGTCGAGAAACTCATATCTTGAACTTCGGGTGTCAGAACCGCGAGACGTTTGCATCATTAGAAAGAATATACAGAGAGAAGGGACACTTGAAAAATATCATTGCATAATTCCTTTTGGACTAGCCGCAATAATTTCTTGAATTTATCTAGGTGTCTGCCATGCGTTTGTTTCTTCTTTAAGCACTCTTGTCGAAAAATTCACATCTCGAGCCAGGAGACTCAAAATCGGGATCCATTTGCTCCGTTAGAAAGTATACTCATAGATCTGCAATTCATATAAGTTTCGTGGCAGTACTCCTTTCGAGTTGGAAACAGAAAATTCCCAAAGTCCACCTAACTGCAGTAACTTTTAGATAACAAATCGTATCTTAAGGTAGGGGCCTCTTAATTGCAAACTAGGAATCCCAATCTACAACATCAAAAATATTAGGAGCAGAACATCTTCCAGATGAACAACAGTAGTTTTCCAAAGTTGATCCTGTCATTTGTGAACTTTCTTTCCAGCTTTATGCTCTCTGAGTTGTCCTACAAATATTTTTTTTCTTCTTGAAATTGACTCAATAGTCTTGCATGTAGTAGCTTTGGCTATCATGCGTCACAAATCTTATCTCTTTATTTATTTATCTTGCTGACTCGCAAAGAAGCTCAAAGGGTCCAGATATCAGACCGAGGTATCATACAAGATGCAGAGCCACCTTTTCACCAACTATTGCACTTGATTTGTTGATAGTCTTGAAGTTCATCAATGGCAGCTCCCGTGGTGATTGAGACATTGAGGATGGAATCAAATGTGGAGACGTCATACAGACTTGGAAAAACATTTAAGACGTGTCAGCAACAAAGCCTAGTAAATAGTTTACAATCATCATCATGATTTAGCCTTTTGAATAGAAAAATGTATAGTTCCTTTTGTCTCTATGTTATTGGATGTATCAACTTTTTTACTATTGAAGCAATAAAATATCTTTTATACTTCAACGTAAATCGTCTCCTTTTCCTCATAGATATCTGCCTTTACATTTGGAAGAATTAATGTAATCATCCGAGGACGCCAAACTTTTATTTTTTAAAACTCATGCGACTGTACTTAGAATGAAACTCTAAGTTGCCTACGTACGTCAGTGAAAAGGATCAAGTCATAACGTAGTTCAGAGGGGTGAATTCTATTTTTTTTCTTTCCTTTTTCTCTTTTTATGTCCCTTTTTTTGCCTTGGCCGCCTCTCGCAAGGTTTTCAACCTAGTGGACATTTTTTTGGCCGTACACAATTTAGACTCATGCGGTCCAGGAGTGTAGCAACGTGCAGTTTAGGCTCATGAATTAAGGAGCGTCATGACTTGCATTTTAGGCGCGTACGTCGAGGAGCGTAGCTGACTTTCATGGGAAGTACTGCTTCAAAAAATTTCCATTGATTGGACCAACTCTGAAACCATCCTTATTAACAATTTTGTATGCGCCACTTGAATAGACTTCCTTCACAACATATGGCCCATCCCATTTTGAGGTAAACCTGTCACCTATGCGTTTGTTGAGGATTATGGGTCATCGAATAACTAGGACTTAGTCTCCCACTTGGAACGAATGTGGCCGCACTTTCTTGTTGAAGGCTCTAGCTGGTCGAGCTTGATAGCACTCCAATTTTTGTTTTGCTTCAAATCTTTTCTCATCCAACGCCTCTAACTATGCTAAGCTAAGTTGAGTGTTCTCTTTAGACGTGAGTCCTTCTTGAATTGCGCAATGATATAATTTGTTGCTCCAACGGAAGGACTGCTTCTACGCCATATACTAAAGAGTAAGGAGTTACTTGTGTAGCAGTTCTGAAGGTTGTCCGGTATGCCCACAAAGCTTCACCAATTTTATCATGCCAATCTCTCTTGTTCTTTGCAACCACTTTCTTCAAAAGGTTACAAAGTGTCTTGTTAAAAACTTCAACAAGGCCGTTGGCGGGTGCATTATAAATTGAAGACTTATGTTGCTTGAAACCAAACTTCTCGCACATACTCTTCACGAGCTTGTTGTCAAATGGCGTTCCATTATCAATGATTATGTATCTTGGTATGCCGTACCTAAAAATTATGTATGACTTGATAAAATCATCAACAATCTCCTTTTTCACCTCCTTGAGTGGAACATCTTCGGCCCATCTAGAGAAGTAGTCTGTAGCGGCCAATATGTATATATATCCCTTTGATGACTTTGGAAGTGGTCCAACAACGTCGAGACCCCATGAATCAAAAGGCCATGAAGCTACAATTGGATGAAGAGGCGCTGGAGGTTGGTGGATGTAGTTGGTATGAAATTGACACGTTTGACATCTTTTGGCATGATCCATGTAATCCTTCACCATTGTCGTCCAGTAGTAGCCTATCCTCTTGATGCGGAAATGGAGCTTTGGACCAGATTGGTATGCTCCACTTGAGCCAGAATGTGCTTCCTCCATCTCTTAGCGGGCCTTTTCTTTGTCAAGACATCGCAAGAATAGTCCTTCAAAAGAGCGGCGAAATAATGTCCCTTTGTAAAAGATGAATAGTGTTGCCCTTCGCTTGATGTCTGTTCTTTGTCGCGGATCCTCGGGTAACTTTCCTTGTTCTAGGTACTCTATCGATGGTTGCCTCCAATCCTCTTCTTCAATCACCCGAACGAACGTATGACGACTTTCATTGATTTGAAGATCAACAAGTGTAGGAATGACCCATCGATGACACATATGTACCTTTGTTGACTCATTCTCTCCAAGTGCCATAGTTGTGGCTAAGTTAGCCAAAGAATCATCCATGCGATTTTCTTCTCTTGGGACGTGGTTTAAGAATACTTGGTCGAATCTTCGAGTAAACAAGAAGCATATTGGTGGTATGGAAAAAGATCTTCCTTCTTTACATCGTAAATCCCCAAAAGTTGGTTGATGATCAGCTTAGAGTCGCTGTGTATCTCCAACTGTAAAATTTTCATGTCTAATTCCATTTCAAGACCGATGATCAAAGCTTGGTACTCCGTAGAATTGTTGGAGCATGTTTAACCTATAACAAAGGAGAATGGCAAGATTTGTCTATCTGAAGAGACCAACACAACACTTGTCCCCGCACCGTTCCGATGTGCGGATCCATCAAGGAATATTGTCCATGGTGGAAACAATTCTTCAACGAACAAAATGTCTTCATCTGGAAACTCATCATAAATATTACATTTTGCCGGAAGAGGGTGATCGGCTAGAAAATTGGCGAGTGCTTGTCCTTTCATAGCCTTTTGAGGTGTGTATGGGATCTCATATTGGTTAAACAATATGGACCATCTTGCTAGGCGTCCAGAAAGAACAGGCCGAGTCATCACGAACTTCACAGGATCAGCTCGAGAGATGAGTTTGATGGTGTATGCTTCAAAATAATGCCTTAGTTTAATTATTGCATAAAGTAACGCTAAGCATATTTTCTCAACAAGCGTGTAGTTCAACTCAGCTTCTATCAGAGTTTGACTGAGGTAGTACAAGGCTTGTTCCTTTCCTTCATCATTATCTTGAGCAAGTAGTTCCCCAAGTGAGCGTTCTTGTGCCGCAATGTAGAGTATCAATGGCTTCCCAAGTATTGGTGCCCCTAACACAGGTGGATTCAGCAAGTATCTTTGGATGCTTTCAAAAGCGTTTTCACATGACTGATCCCAATGAAAAGGGATATCCTTCCTCAATAGATGATTGAAAGGTTGACATCATTCGGCTAGATTAGAGATGAACCTCCAGATGAATGCTAAGTTCCCATGTAGACTTCGCTCCCTCAAATTCCTTGGCTCGGGCATTTTCTGAATGGCATCAATCTTTTTGGAATCAACTTCAATTCCACGATGGCGCACAATGAAGCCAAGAAACTTTCCTGAGGTAACTCCAAATGCACACTTGAGTGGATTCATCTTAAGGTCGAATTTTCTTAACATTTCAAAAACAATTCGAAGGTCTTCAAGGTGGTAACGCCTACTCTTCGTCTTCACCACTAAATCATCAACGTAGCATTCAACCCTCTGATGAAGCATGTCATCAAAGATATTTTGCATCGCGTGTTGGTAGGTGGCACCAGCATTCTTCAGACCGAACAGAATCACTTTCTAGCAGTATATCCCTTTTGGAGTTCGAAAAGAAGTACACTTCATCTTTTGGAGACATTCTGATTTGATTGTATCACGAGGACCCATCCATGAATGAAATAGCTTCATGCCCTGTTGTAGCATCAACCATGAGTTCAATAATTGGTAACAGAAAGTCATCTTTCGAACATGCCTTGTTTAGGTCTCGAAAGTCTACACAAACATGTATTTGACCATTCTTCTTCTTGACAGGTACAATATTCGATATCCATGATGGGTACTTCACCTCTCGAATAAATCCCGATTCGATGAGCTTGTTGACTTCGACTTCAATTTGTGGTACTAAGTCGGGTCAAAATATGCGTTAGGACTGCTTCACAGGGCGTGCTTCACGTTTTGTCCCTAAATAATGAACGACTACCTTAGGACTAAGACCAGGCATTTCTTTATACGACCAAGCAAAGACATCTTTGTACTCGGCCAATAACTTGGAGTATTCCTCCTCCTTCTGAGGCGTAAGAAGCGCACTAATGAAGGTTAGGCGTGGATCTTCCGGAGTGCCTAAATTGAGTTCCTTAAGCTCATCCACAGTTGATTGACCACCATATTCTAGTTTAGGGAAGCCTTGTGGACTTCATCATCAACGTCAAGGCATGGGCTATCTTCCACGGTGATGTGATAGGATGTTTCCACAAAGTCTGACTTTTCTCTTCGACTCCCTTGGATGGTCGGCATGGCTTCTTTCTTTTTATCTGCTTCCTTACGAGGCTGGCAAGTGTAAACAATGATTGTCCTTTTCACCTTCAGTGGACCATTCGTTGATATGGACAAAATAGACTTCCTCTTCATACGTGATGGGAACACACTACACATATCTTTGCCAGTAACAACTTCAAAATGACCCCACTCCTCATGGCCTTGCTCCTTATGTTTTGACAGTATCTTTCTAGATGGTTACTTCCTTGTGGTTCCCAGGCGACAAAAGACAAAGGTCTTTGAGGTAGTGGAAAATTCCTTCAGACGTTTGGAAGTTACATGTACACCTTTGTGACTTAGCCTTTCAACTACCGAGACCTGAGGGTTTGAACCTCCGATGTAATCAAACACTGAAGCTCGTTGTTTTATTTTATTTCCCTTAACTTCCTCCATCTTCTCTATCGAGATGTGTTGTGATGAAACTATCTCTTTTCTTCTCTTTGTTGAAATTCGAATAGGCTCTGCCAAACTGAATCCCAAACCCAAACTTTGGAGTGGCGACGTAGTGCCCTTGCTTTCTTAACTTCATTTTGGACTCATTGAGCCCATGTATCTTTTCACCAGTTACTTTGTCTTTGAGTTATCCTAGTCTTGATGGATTGGAGAAGTCATAACCAGAATTTTCAAGCAGTATGAAGGCCTTAGGATCATAGTGCCCTTTTATTTTATCAGCTTGGAGATTGCCTTTAGTAGACTCACAAGTCACGTATGGGATTTGTGCAACTGGGACAGTCATATGCTCCTTATGTTGGATATCATTGTGACTCATTTGCTTCTTCGGAGTACATTCCTGTAGCAAAGGGTGCCATTTCTTTTGATGCTCACGTGGAACATAGCGAAAAACTAGATGCTCCTTATCAGTCTTTGTCTGTATGTCAGCTTCAGATGATGACAACTTAATGTAGACTTCTTCAGTTCTCTTCTTATACAGCTTGGTGGCAGTCCATTGAGCCTCATTTTCTTCTTCTGAATTGACATCAACTTCGTCGACTGATGATGTTTTCTCCACTTTTGATTCACAAAGAATCTAGGTAGAATTTTGCGTTTGCAAAGTATGACTTCATCTCACTGAAAGTCTTGATGTCTGCATCAATTTTGACTATCTTTCCATCCCTTATGTACTTCAAACATAGATGCAAAGTAGATGATACCACCTCATTCTCATGAATCCAAGGACGTCCAAGCAACAAGTTGTATGATGTTTTAGCATCTATGACACGAATCAGGGTGTTTGACTTCATCTCACCAATGGATAATATCATGCGGATCATATATATGGCTCGTTGTCCTCCTTGATTGAAACCATGGATTTTTAGGTTACTTTTGGATAGCTCATCGATTGAGATCCCAAGCTTTTTTATCACCATCTTTGGCATGATGTTGACAGCCGAACCATCATCAACAAGTATGCGATTGAGATGTTGTTCCCGAATGGCCCCTACAACGAACAAAGGTCTGTTATGTGGCTTAGACCCCAACAACAAGTCATTATCTGTGAAGGAAATTTTCGCGCAACACGTGACAACTTTTCCGTTATCATGATGTTCTTGTGTTTTCATTGGAGCAAGATCATCATTACTTTCTTTTGTTTCGACGGTACTTGAAACTACATGAGTTGCACCAACGTGACCTCCATGAAGAAACTTTCCAGGAAAGAATTTATGTAATGTGATGGGCTTTCTTAACTTTGGAGATAAGGCATCGTTAATCGTTTTACTAATATAAGATTTGATAATTCTTGGTGGTTGTAGCTTATCCACATCGCTTAGTTTTGCTCTTGGCTTAGGAAGTGGTATCCTTAAAACTTCTTTATGTTTTCGTTTCTTATGAGTGACTAGAGTCCAACGCTCATCGTCTATTTCTTTAGACTTAGTGTCCAGCTCCAACCTTCAAGAGTTTTCCTTGGAAGATTAAATTCAACGGGCTCGAAAATTCCAAATTGTAAGAAGGTAGTGCTTGAAGTGTTCTGCGACCTTGAACACTTCTTTTCTTTGAGCGCGATACTTGCATGATTTGCTTCTGCTGTTTCATCCATGTCTTTGATGATTTTTCCTTCACTTACAAGAGTCATGATTTTCTCCTTCAAGACGAAGCATTTCCATGTAGGGTGGCTAATGACGCGATGAAACTTGCAGTATTTCGAATCGCCAACTTTACCAATTTCCTCTGGCCTTTTTGATTCAGGGAGATCGATGACTTTCTTTACCAGCAATTACTTAAGGATTGTGGATACGTCTGAATCTGGAAATGGATTAACCTTCGCCTCTAATTCCTTCAATATGGGATGACGTTTCTCCTCTTTGGGGTATTGACTTGGGGTCTTATCCTCCTTCACCGTTTGCTTGGTTGTGACTTTCACGGAAGTTGCTTTCACCGCCGTTGATTCTTTGGTTTGGTTTTTTTATGGAACATTTTTCTTGAACTCCTTACGATCAGCGAATAGAGATGCCTTTCCATGGGTTGCGATGCTTAACTCCATGTTGTGAGCTCACATTGCAAATTCTTCAAAAGTTCGCGGTTTGATCCCTTGTAGGATGTACAAAAGGCCTCACTGCATTCCTTTAATGCACATCTCCACAACAGATATTTCTGAAAGGCGATGATCCTTACAATCCAAACTTAATTCCCTCCAATGATTGATGTAATTCACCACGGGCTCTTCCTTCCTTTGTTTGGTGACTGTCAATTCTATCATGCATACAATTCTTCGGGTACTGTAAAAATGATTAAGGAATTCCTTCTCAAGTTGCTCCAAACTATCAATGGACTCGGGATCCAAGTCAATGTACCAGTAAAATGCATTTCCTTTCAGCGAACTAACAAACTGCTTTACCAAAAGGTCACCATGCGTTCCAACATTGCTACAAGTCTCGACAAAGTGGGCAATTTGTTGCCTTGGGTTTTTTTTGCCATCAAATTCATGCAGCTTTGGTGGTTGATAATTGGTTGGAATAGTTAGACAATCAATCCTCTTAGTATAAGGCTTAGAGTAGTACAATGAACTTTGTGATGGTCCGCCGTATTGAGCTCTGATCGTGTTTGTTATCATGTCTTTCAATTGTTGGACAGATAATGCCGCAACCGAAGTGGATTGTTGTTCCCTCTGAATGCTGAACTTGGAAAGTGATTCCTCAACAACTATTTTTGGCGAGGTGAAGACAGGTGAACGAGAAGGGACGTGGCTTGACTCTTCAGGTGCATAGGCCTCAAGTTTGTTCATGAGTTGAGCGATTTGAAGGTCTTTGTCTTCAATGGATTTCTTCAAGACTTCTATAGTCTGTTCCTTCATGGAAAACTTTTCATCCACGTTTGTTGAGTCGGTCATTAAGGCGTTGAATTCCATTGAAACCGAAGAATCTACCAGATCCTCAAGTTCACCTAGGTTGGAGGTTGTTTGAGAAAGTTCATCAAATAGCAAGAATAGGGTGTTGCTCCCAAAGATTCTGGTTGCGGACGTCATGTGAGATTTACTCTTCTTTTCTATATCCAAGGAGGCGAAGTATTAAGACCCCATCCAAGCCACTAGCTTTGAACTTTCTTCGAGTGATTGGGCCAACATGACTGAGCTCAGCGGATGAGGCAACAGTAGTATCTTTGCATGAAACATCACACTTTCGGAAGTCCATTGTAGTAGTAGATATGAAGTTCGTAGTTTTCAACATGCAAGAAGGAGAGATGAAGGGAAGAATGTGCCCCACCAGGCGTGCCAAAATTTGTTCGCAATAAATTTTCGTAGTCCGAAAAATGAACTACAACAAATATAATATGAAGAAAAAGAGATTTTACTGATAAATATTTGTGAGTACAATTCCATATATCCCTTGATTCTCCTCTCTAAAATTCTCCGTGATTCGAGGGCTTGAGAAGTGTCTTTATCGAACATAGGACAATACAGACCTCCTTGTGATGTATTTAATCGCCATGAACGTCGAGCAACACTTTGTTTCTATGGGTGGATCTCTGTGAAGAACTCTGTTGATCACTCATTTGTTGAAGAATTATGCACTTGATGATTGATCCCTCTGTTTGTGGATGCCTTCACCAATTGCGGAGTGTTCTTCTCCAACTCTGAATGTCCTCTGAGAGTTACGTAACCCCTCTATTTATAGTTGTAGAGGATGGACAGTCCAGCTACATATGGACTCTCTTGCTTGATTCTGATTGGCTCATGTCATTTTAGCCACTTGACGACCTGTTGTTGGTTCTTGATTTTTGACTTGGATTGCCACATCATTTAACACGTGGCGTTATCTTTTTGGCTTGCAGTTTGACTAGATATGCCATGTCACTTGACACATGGCATGAGGCTGGGCCTTAAGATGAAATGGACCTTGGCCTTGAAAATAATAAAATGGACTAATATATTTTGTAAAGTCCAAAAGAGTTATTTAAACCAATTGAATTTAATTCAATTTTTGTATGGATTAAACCCAATAAATTATATATGTCTACAGCGATGTCCCAGTGGACACTCTCTGGCTCATCAACTAGGCTAAAAGGAAGTGAACTTGGAGCGGGATCTTGAGAGACATTGGCTTCATCATCTGAAACCACGCGCCTTCTGACTAGTGGTTTCCTCACTAAAGAACCTTTTTCGGTATCCTCTTTATCTTCAGAGCCACGAGTTTCAGCATTCTTCCTCTTGGAGGAAGACACATTTAAAATCTATTCTTGTGTAGAGCTTAATGAAATTCTAGCAGAAGGAATGGAAGCGGGGCCGATGTCACGAATTGCAAACCCTAAAAAGGGGGAAAATATATGTATCAAAAGAAAGGAACGAACAAAGAGAAAGAGAACCATGAGATAAAAATTTACCGTGAGTCTTCACTTTTCATTCAAATTTTTGTGAGAAATTTTTTCAAGATCTCTCATGCATGGGAGTAGCGGTCAACATTTTATTTACACAATCACGAAAGTCAGCAATTTGTTCAAAGACATCCATAGTGAATGAAAAATGAACACACACTCATGTGAATAAATTAAAACGTATAGGAAAGTAAAGAAAATAAGAGAAAAAATACTTACGTGCAAAGTTCCACTTTTCAGGGAAAGGATTTTCATCATCCACTAGTCCACGAGTGGGGGAGGCAACAAATCGAGCATACCAGTCACGGTCATCCTCGCGTTTGACTAAAACTCTTTTACTTCTAGCCACGAGGGAAAAAGAAAAAGTTTCGAAGTATATAGGTGGAGCAAGTGACGGAAGGTAAAAGGAGTGGAAACTAAGCCTGACAAGTAACGAAGGCAAGCAACTGCCCTCCACACAATAAGACTTATTTGACCGAGGTAAACATTAAAATAGCGTCATAATCCAATAATCACGGGATCAATGGGAGGAGTAAACCCTAAGTGAAGGGATAAGTATAAACAAAGGAATAACTTTCATGGTAAGAAGTGATTCTTTGATTAACACTAGGAGTCGTCTGTTACGCCCCATAATATTACGTCGATATTACGTCCTGCAGTATTATATTACGATGATGTTACGCCTTGAAATATTACATTACGATGATGTTAAGCTTCGCAGTATTACATAACGACGATGTTACACCCTATAGTATTGTACGTTTAATTTGTCGTAAGGTAATTGACATCAGTCCAAGAAAAAGATTATTTGGAGATTGTAAGGATTATGCTATTTCAAACAAGTGATGAGTAAATTCGTGAAGGTGAGAGGGGGAGCAAGTCAAAGAAAATAAATTTTCGTCCAAGTTTGGCATGTTGGGATAAAATATGGGCCGAACGATAATACCCGATATCTATGGACTAGTACCATATAAGGTACCATATGACCATGATAATAGAATATATAGAGTGTATTAAAAAGAAATAGAATTTTAAGTAATTTGAGATAATTCTTAATTATGCGGGTAATTATTTAAATACCGAGCACCGAAATATTACCTAATTACCTAATAAGTGTATAAAGATTAAAATTTTCCATCCCATCCCCACGTGGCAGCCCATGAAGTGATCAAAAAGCCACTAGGTGACTCATATAGTACATGGAAAAGAGTCACCTTATTAGATTACTAGTCATGACTCATGGGTGTTAAATTCTTGGATTCATCACCAACCTTGTTTGTCTATATTGACCTTTAATTTTGATATGACCGTCAGTACATGTATTCAAAAGCTTTTCACAACTTAGAATTCTCTCCAATTACAAAGTTTCCTAACATATTCAATGAGTTGCTACAGAATCTTCAACCAAATTCCTACGTGATTTCTTCAACCAATGAGATTTTTTTAGCACGTTAGTCACGTGAGATTTTGTGATTCTAAGGGAGTACGGTGTAATCTTTTTCAAGATTTATACGAATTTTTTCTACTTCAAATATATTAAGGCTAAGCCCTTATTTCATTTTTGAAGGTCTCGTCATTATACAAATTTGATAACAAGGCATAAAAAATAATTCATATCCTGGAATTTATGTATATTTTGCTAGTCTCGCAAGTTACGTATATTTTCCTAGTTTTGTAAGTTACAATATTCTCCTTATCGGGACTTTATATTTAATTGAGTATTTCCTTCTTCCAGTCAAGAGAGCAGAGAATTTATATATACATTATTAAAGTATTTTCATTACCATCGAGCTATAATCGATGTTGATACCCAATTTTTTCCTAAAATAGTATTAATATGCATATATATCTTTAAAACTATGCATTAGCATCAACTGGCATTTTTTCATAATTTATACGTTGTAAATTAATTTACCCTAGAATTTTATTTATATAAATAATTATAAAATTTCATCACATTTTAAAATAATTCTTGATTTAATATTACCATTTATGGTCATATTAAGTCCAAATTATTTCATAAACGGCCACATTGGTACTTTTTGGTTACAATTGTAGCCCATGCATACATTATTACATTATTTACAAGACATTGGTCCATTGTATTTTTAAAGTACTAAATAATTATTTTAAAACATTTCTATGCATAAAAATCATTTTTATAATTAGTTAATTATTTTATAAATTAATTTTTTATTCAATTGTGTAGGTATTTAATAAATAGCCCATTTGTTTATAATTTAGCCTAAATTCCAGCCCAAGACCCCTTATAAGTTTGGCCCAAACCCTTTGATCCCAAAACCCAACCTGCCCGACCCAATGCCTTAGCCAACCCTGGCCGTTGATCATTTTTTATCAACGATCCAGATTTTCCCTACCTTAATTAAACCAAACGACCCGCCTAACCCTATTCAGTCTCTACCCTTCCCCCGACGTCACCTTTTTCCTTCTCTCTCAAACGCTCTCTATCGAAACCCTAATTACCAAGCGCCGTCACCTGCTTACACCACCATTCTATGGTGTTTCTTCGTCGTCTCAGGCCTCTACTAGCCACCTACTAGCTATGGTCCATCCGTTTCCTAGATCCTTGAGGAGATTTCTAGGGACCTAGGCGGCCTGGTTTGCACCTTTTGAGTTTCATGCCTATTTCAAGTTGTTTGCTCGACCTTGAGTAAGAATCTTTCTTATTTTTGTTAACGAATCCATGATTTTCTAAGCGTATGTTCTCGTCTCTGCTATGCTTTCTAAAGAAACCTAATTTTTTTTTATCTCTGATCTTCTCAAGTCTGTATAGACCTGAGATGAATCGAACAACTATCACATGTTTTTCCTTGAAATTTTTTGATTTCAACTGATTTTCCTTTTTTCCTAAACTAGGGTTTACTATAAGTCATCTTCTCAAAGGTCTTTATGATTTTAAGTGATTAATAGATTATCCTTAGTGTTCTTGACTGATTTATGCGAGAGTTGTTTAGACCATAGTCGATTTATGTGGAAACTCTTATTTTTTTGACTTATTTCTTCGATTCTGAGTTTTAAATGTTACCCGGTGTATTTTTTCACTCTGTATATTTGACCTACACGATCTTCCTTAGTCAAATTCATCGCTTTGTGCTTTTTACCCTAATTAACCTCTATTAGGGTTTCTGAATCAGTTTTCGGCTAATTTCTATGTGTTTATGGAGTTCTATTTAGCCTATTTTCTATTTGTGGAAGTTGATGTTTGCCCCCCCATAAATCAGTATTACTTTGAAATTTTGATTGACTGATTCGCCCTGTTAAAAATTCATGTGCATAACTCTTGATTATTTCTTTGTTTATGACTTTGATTAGTCATGCTTTCCTTATTTAATCGTCTATAGTATTTACTGATTCCTTACGTGACTATTTCCTTAATTAGACTTCTAATTACATATTCTTTACTTATTTTTGATTTGAACCTCTTTCCTTAATTATTCCCTATTGTTACTGTTTGGCTAATTGCCCTTAATTAAGGGAGATTTATTCCGAACCCTTATAGGATGGGATTCTGTGACTTCCTTGATTGACTGAAGTTGATTCTATTACCTTATTTGCTCTACTCTTGAATTGCTATATAAACTCTCATATTTTACTTCTTAAGACACGAACCAACATTTCATAACACACACTCACACTCAAACTCTCTCTTCTTTCTTTGTTACTTGTGATAATCACTGATCTAGCCGGCTGTAAGCCAAGGCTAGGTATTGAACTGCACCTGCTTTAGATTTGTGCTCTCTTCCTTAACTGGTATGTCTCTTATTAAATTTTGAAATTCAAACTCTATGTGTTTCATTACTGCACTAGTTCATTGACCATGAATTCAACATGTTTTCTTGTTTACTTCTTTGCTTAACATGTCTAAGTTCTGTCCTGTTTAATGTATAATTAGCATGTCTACACTTCACCTAGTTATCAGATACTTAACCAACCTGTTTGTTGATTTCTGTTTAATACCTTAACTATGTGATCATGTTGGTTATTTGATACATGTGATTGACCCTACCTGTATGCCTAATCATGTCTAAGAAATTTCCTGTTTTCCAAATTACATCTGTGATCTATAGCTTAACTGCTTATTGTCCATGACTAACCTGCTAAGTCTCTAAGATCTTTAGTGTTCTATGCATTTGTTGTCTATATCCCTCCCCGTACCCTGTCATGTGCTCCCTTAATGTGAATTCTATGTGTCTCCAACCCCTTCACCCCTATGTGAAATCTGTTTGTTGAGTGTTTCTGAATCTGGTTGTTTTATGACCAATTGATTGTTTGCTGTTTTCAAAAGTGGTTTTAGTATTCTTCTCAAAACTATTTTTCACTACTAAACTAGTTTCTATTTCAGAAAACCTTTTCACTCCTAAGTTATCTCTATACTATTTTTTTCCATTAAGTCTTTCAAAACTATGTCAAGCACTCTCACTTTACTCTTAGATCATTAGGTTCTGCCCCTCCAGTCCGTGTACTGCTTAGGAATCCCCTGAGATTCCTTTGAACTCTGGCACACTGGGGCTGGCCTTTCCACACTGCACATAACCAGTCCCTATTGTGAGAAAGTTTTGGTGTGAGCACTACCGGGGATCCTTTAAGTCCTTAGGGAACTCAGACACACTACATTCATTGGCTATGAGGTTTTTGGCATTTTGAGACTACCACTGAAAGCCTGGCACTCCCAGGTTTACTTTGGGCCTGCTTCAGGCTCCCTATAGTATAATTTAAATTTCATTTATGAAATTTATTCAATCCTGGTCTGTAATAATCCTTTGTAAATAGAGATGGGGGTTACTAGTGAAAAGGGAGGGTAGCTATATGATTGTGTGGGGATAAAACTGGGTAGAAATCATGTTTCTAGGGTTTACAGTATGTTGATTTGTTGTAGAAATCATGCTTTAGGTTTGTGTGATACACTAGATACCATGCTTAGGATTGTTATGCTTATTTGCATTAAACCATGCTGATTTGATGCATTAGATATCCTGTCTTAAGCCGATCATGTTTACTGCTTCAGCATATTACACGTTATAGATCATCATTTAAGTTCTGATTTTTCATAAATTACTGTCGCTTAGAAATTCTGTTATTAAGTTAATAATATTGCTTAATGAAATAACCTTCTCCATGTGCATTAGGAATCCTGTTTTAGGACTGTATGTACATTCGCCTCCTGTCGCTTAAATAAATGGGTTTAAACAGTCCCACATATAGGTATCATGTATAAAATCAACTATTATAATCTTCATGAATTAGATCAGCATGCATATAGGTTGAAATAACTTCAAATTTTTTAAACAACTTCTATAACTGTGGTTGCATATAGTCCCACGCCTAGGCAAGCCTTTGGTAATTAATGTCCTTATAAAACTGAGAAGTTGTGATCTGATTATTTATAAACTGCTCAAGTTTAATAGGTTTTAAAAATCAGTAGGCAAACTGATTAGGATTCTGTCACTTCACTCTTAAAAAACAATGTTGTACATTCTGTGTTTTGATGCTCACTTAGATACCCTGCTCTAGAATTTCCCTAAAAATTACCTAAAATCTGTGTGTGAGACATGTTGCTTATTTGTCTATATATATGTGGAGGTAAATATGATCCCCTTAACTACTCCCCTATTTGGTAGTCCTATGTGTTATTTGTTGTCTCTTAGATTTTTGCCTTTTAAACACTTAGGAGAGTCTAGACCTGCCTAAGTTTAGAGTTCCTAAACTCCTCCAGGACCACAAGGAAGGGACGGGTAACATCACGCTTAGAGTTCGTTAATCAAAACTCGATTATTAACCACTAAGGGGAGCGTAATGGGTAGTAAAAGGATATGATGACCTATGCGCTAATGCAACGTGTAGCCCCTCTCCTTGAGAAGTAATTACCGGTCATTGCATGGATATGATCCTATATGATAACCAACTTAGGACTTCCCTTACCCTCTTACATATGTGTGCTTAGACCACTTATCTGTCGAAAGTTTTTACTCTTTTACATATGTGTGCTTAGACTGCTTATCTGCTAACTGATTAATTCACAAAGTGAGTTTGACCAGTACCCACCGTTGTGGACCTCGAGGGGTGCCTAACATCTTCCCCTCGAAGTAATTTCAAGCCCTCACCCAATCTCTGGTAATGCAAACTGGTTCTATGAGTTACTCGTAATTGGTTCCCTAACGCACCTTTATTCGTTAGGTGGCGACTCTTCAACTTCTTGTACCCCTTTCCCAAAAGGAAACGAGTTGTCCCAGTAATGTCAAAAACCCTGACTATCCCCAATGAGAGAAAAAGGGGGGCGCGGCAATCGATGGGCAGGCCCCTATTGGGCAACCTTTGATCATATGGTAAGTTACATACTGAGCCTGCTGTGTTCGAGTGCCTATGAGCGAGCCCATTTGGTTGAGATACAGAGCCTAGTATTGTCGAGCGCTTATGAGCGAGCCTACTATGGTAGAGCAGATATATAGACATATCGAGCCTTATAGTGCCGAAAAACTATTTTACTTACTATATTGAGAGAGTTGAGTCGGTATCAGACGGTAAGCATATCTTCAAATTATCTTTGGCTTCCAGTTACTTGCAGTTATTATATTATTAATTCAGTTTCAGTTTCAGGAGATTTCCTTACATACTCAGTACATTATTTCATAATGACGTCCCCTTTCTGGGGGCGCTGCATTTCATGCGTGCAGGTTCGGACAGACATGTGGGTAGATTTCCTCATTAAGTATTGCCGAGTTCAGCTTGATCGGTAAGCTCCATGCCTTTCGGAGTTGCCGGGTCTAGAGCTTTATGTACATCTTGTTTATATATGTATATATAGTATTAGTAGGTCGGGGAGCTGTTCCGATCACAATATATCCACCAGTAGAGGCTTGTAGACATATCCTCTCAGTTAGTGCAATATATTGGGCTTGCAGGCCTTGTATGTATATTTGGTTGGTTTGTCAGCAGTAATAATTATGACGGCCTTGTCGGCCCAGTTTTATATTAACATTTAGTCAGCATTCGCCGTTGTCTTGCAATGTGGCCCATGGCCAAAGTATGACATCATATGTTCTGAGTCCCCTAGTTGCAAGTTTGTATGCAAGCATTGGTGAGGCACTGGATGCCGGTGTCTCCCCCAGGTTCGGGGCATGACAAAAGTGGTATCAGAGCAGTTCTGTCCTAAGGAGTCTACAAGTTGTATCTAGTAAAGTCTTGTTTATGGGTGGGTCGTGCACCACACTTATAAGCAGGAGGCTACAGGGCATTTAGGACTGTCACTCATTCTTCTTACTCTAGATCGTGTGGTAGAACTCACTTATAAGAATTCAAATTCCGAACTTCTATTTTATCCGTACTATGACAAAGCCTACGTTTAGAAAGTTGATAGATAAGAGATATAGCTGTGGAAGTGTTGAGTTAGAAGAACTCGATTTGCATATTGCTTATGATGAGTAAATGAGAGATCTTCAGTAGATCATGCGTGTACTAAAAGGTGTAAGGTTCTTGATAAGGAGCTTTTAGGAAAGAATACTTATCCATTCTTACAATAAAAAGGAATAACGGAATCGGAAGTTAGACACGAGTTGCAGCAAGTAAAAGAAGCAAGGTGAAGAAGGGTACAAGGTACCCAGTTAATAAACGTTATCATTATTTACCATTTAGGAAGGGAGACATAAGAGTTTTGAATTACCTTGAATAGTAATAGATGTACGTACAATGGGCCACACCTATCTCAGTCATGCCCTATGGGAGCTAACGGATATGGTTTAAGAGAAGGAGATGATAGCAGGATCCGGTTGGGGTTAGAGTAACCCAAAAGATGAATGGATGGTTTGCGTTAGTTGACATTTTCTAAGGATATTACAAAGGTGCTAATGGATCTCCTTGTGAGATACCTATATGGTGCACTCTAAAATAGTACAGCTAGATATGAATACTACAAAGACGTGCACTGGAATCCTAGAAGGGGCAAATATTACCTTAGTGTGTCTTTTGTCCCTAGTAGAGAAAGAATGTTTGGAACTTTGAAGAGCCAATGGATGGAGCAAGTGGAGCTAAAAGCAAAAGAATGTTTTGTTTGAATTTTCGGAATAAAGTGATAGATAGAAATATTAGCAGGGAAGTATGAAGAGGGATAATGAAGCATTATGAGTTAGATGTGATACATGGATGGCAACGGTAGAGTGTTACAGAATCTATAGTCAAATGAAGAAAGAGGCGAGAGGTGATGGGCCTTAAGAAAACAAAAGAGTATAGGCCATACAACCACATCCTCATTTTGAGAAATAAGTTCACGACTTTAACAAGATTAACAGAAGGAAAAGTATGGACTGGTGAACAAGATAAACTAAACATGAAGTAGGAACTGAGTGATTCGATAATAGTCAGCATCATGAGAATTTCAGATTGCATTCCGGCAATAATAAAATGGACAACAAAAGAAGATCCATGATGAATTCAGAGAATGGTCATTTAGGGAGACGCTTCCCTAAAGCAAGCAATATGAGCAAAGCTAAGCTTAAGGGACCGTATGTGCCAGTTACATTAAGTGTCACCATCGTGAGTGAGGAATTTTTTTATACTTGGTACAGAAGGATTACCGCAAGGCGAGTAAGGGTCATTGATAATGTGAAAGAACGCCAAAGATGAAGAGGAAAACATCTATAGGTAGGTCGTCATAGCTCCAAGTCTTAGTACTCCCCAAAAGAGCGGAATATGGAATGATAAAGGAAGAATGCGATAAAAATGAGAAAGGGATGAGATTGCACTCATCCAAATGTTACAGACATGCTATGATTCCAGAACATTATGCAAGCACGATGTAAAAGAAAAGGAAGTAAGGATTCCTGCCCGAGATGTTATTGATAGATAAGGAGCCAGCACCTGAGGTAAGTTAAGACAAGGAAATAACCCAAGAAGGATTACACGGAATATTGATATGAGAGTGGGCCAACGTGTTGTTAGTAGTTAATTCAGGAAGAGCCTAGTTATGGCTTGATAAGAGGATACAAACAAATTAGTAGATCGTGCAAGATAAATATAGTAAACCCCAACATCGGGCATTCCGCATCGCACTAATGTCATTATAATACTTGAGATATATTCACATAAGAGTCGGGGTAGTTAAAGGTACCGTATGAGTGTTACGGAAATAAAAGAGAATGCCACTGGGAAGACAGTCAGAATATCAGTTCAAAAGAAACCCTACAAGCACAAGGGGGTGGAGGTAAGTAACTACGGATAAGTATAGGCAAGGAATGACATCAAAAGGTCCGTCGAGTATACAATGTAATAGGATCACAACTTTACAAGAGTCAGAGAGTCTTCCTTAAAGTACTACGATGAAAGACTAGCTGAGGAAATAAGGAAAAAGGCTTCAACCTAAGCAGAACGACCTAAAGAGGAAATGGTCATGTGACAACAGTCTCAAAACAACATGTATCCACTCTCTAAGAAAGTGTCACCTACCGTGGCTAATGAACAAGGAGTAAAATCAGAAGTGATATTCAAGATCATATGGTTTGTATGGAATTTCAATATATGTTGGCACTAAGATAAGCTAAGTATGGACGCAACAAGGGGACAGAATGACCAAGAAAAGTAATAGCTTACGTTTTAAGAAAGCTAAGATGGAACAAAAGGAATTGTTCGATCAATGATCCATAGTTGGTTATTTTATGAACGCACTTAAGGGTTTGGATTTTTATACATACAACATATAAAACCATAGAAGGTCCTGGTATACGTTAAAAGAAAGAATTAAGCCCAGGTCATAGACGAAGGATTGAATTGCTAAAGGATTGTATCATGGATATTCCATAGCGCAATGAAAGGCTAAAAGTAATAACTAACACTACGAGCCGCAGATCGGAAGATAGTTTAAGCCTACCTAAAGGTTGATCAGAGGAAAGAAGAAACTAAAGAGTTACATCAACTAAGTAAATCGGGAGTATGATTATTGAACCCAAAAAATTATGGACATAGTGATTGAGAACATTGCAGAGTCACTCTTAATATCAGAGGTCCAGTTAGAAGAATATAGGCCTCATAAGAAGTCAGTATGAATCTCTCGACGAATCATGTAAAATGGTGCAAGTATTATAATAGAAGTTCAAGTTGTGGATATGAATTCCACCTATATGGAAGGAATATCATGAAGGAGATAGAAGATGTGATGTGAGACTTTAAAGTAAGTAAGGTAAAGGTGAACAACGTGCGAGATACTCAAATGCAGAAGGTTGTGAATAGCCCATACTTCGGATAGAAGGCTAGAAGCGTGGGGATTCAATATCCAGGAATGATAGTGGCATCGTCAGTAGCATATCTTATAGCCTATGGTTTCTAGGTACCAAGAGGTCTATTTAAGAGAATAAAGAAGAGTTAGAGACGATGTGATATTTTTCTTGATGTTCCAGAATAACACAAGGAAATATATGGTGCAAGGAAGTTGAAGGAAGGCTGCGAGTAGTATAAATGGATATTTATGGGTCGCAAGTTAAAGTATGGTAGAGCAGCAAGATGGTAGGAAGACAGGAGCAGGGATAATAAAGGGCGAGTGAGAAGGTGATGAGAATGGATAAGCCCGAGGGATTAAGCCCACGAAAAGGAGAGAGAGTTGATGGGTTCTCTAAATTACATAAGGCTCAGTATATCCAGAATGAACTCAAAGGAGTCTAAGACTAGTAGCATTTAGAAGAGATGGAATGTTGTCTTGCTAGTGGAATAATGGCATAATTGTGATAGATAAAGGATAACGTTTGGGCCTTCGATTGAGTAATGACTTGAAGAGGATTTCATGAATTGTAAGGGACTAAAATACCCTGTTGACCCAAGTCACTGCATGGTTTTGAAGATTGACAAATGTCTACCAAGTTGAACCAAGTCCATCAGGCTATCATAGTGAAACAAACTCATTGGCACGCGAAGAGTCCATGCGTAGGAGATAACATGTTATGTGAATTATCTGGGAACTAAGAGGTTGTATCCTAAAGCGAAAAGGTTGCAAATTGATAAGAGGTTAGAGTTTGAATTCAGCAAGGATAGTAACAAAGGAAGGAAGTTGAGTTTAATACAAACTCTTCCACAACGGAAGAGTTGCATTAGACTTGAACAACATATCTCAACGACTGAAGCTAAATAATGTTGAAGTATTCCTACTGAAGAATTGATCGCACAAAGTTAGAAGTGAAACAAGAATTGAAAGCAAAATTCCAAGAGATATTTTGCGAGCAGAATCCTTGTGCGACACAAAGGCTACTGACCAGCTAGAAGAACCAGTTCCATCTGTTTGTTTATTGAGTTTAGTTGGTTGTAGTAGGTGATTTAATATTGTATCTTTTAAGCTTTCTTAGAAGCAATTGTAATAGGTACACACTGTTCAAGTTAGAGTTAAGTTGAAGCTTGACGCAAATAGCTAGAGGCTAGGTTGCTACAAAGGGATTAGAGTTAGTCCCAGGTTTACAAAAGAGTTTATTTTGTAAATGTTGTTTGGTTCAGAGTTGTAGTGAAGAGTTTGTGAAAATCCTACTGAGGAGTAGGTCGTGGTTTTTTCACCTTTTGAGCCAGGTGTTTTCCACGTAAAAATCTCTGTGTTTTTACTTTACTGCATTTATTATTCCGCACCAGTAGAAGTTGGAACACCAAGAAGAACCAGGTTCTTCTAGTAAGACAGTACTCAAAAAATTGGACACCACACAAATCACCCCCCCCC
>ML285407.1:33558-100876 GCA_005239495.1 Nicotiana undulata
GGTCAATCAACTGCAAGGCCACCACTCTTCAATGGCCAGTATTACTCCTGGTGGAAGAACATGATGAAGGACCACCTGATTGGAGAAGACTATGAACTCCGGGACATAGTCACTGATGGTCTTCTAGTTACCATGAAGAAGACTGTTGAAGGTGAAGTTGTACCAAAGATTAGAGTTGACTACACTGCTGAGGATCTGAAGAAATGGGAGAAGAATGCAAAGGCCAAAAAGTGGCTAGTGTGTGGACTAGGTCCAGATGAGTATAGCATAATCCAAAGATGCACCACTGCCAAAGAGATCTGGGATACCTTGCAAGTAGCCCATGAAAGAACACCTCATGTAAAAAGATCAAGAGGTACTCTACTATACTCTCAGTATGAAAACTTTACTATGAAAGAAGGTGAGACAATCCAAGAGATGTACACAAGGTTCACAACCTTGACAAATGAACTTAAGTCTCTTGGTAGAGTAATTCTTGAAGAAGATAGGGTAGAAAAAATCCTGACAAGGGTTTTGCCAATTTCCTGGGAAAGCAAGATCACTGCTATCCAGGAATCCAAAAATATGGCAACCCTCAGATTGGACGAGCTAATTGGAAACCTTACTGCCTATGAACTCAGAAGGCAGACAATGAAGATGGATGGTCCAAAGAAGGAGAGGAGTCTAGCACTGAGGATCACTGAGGGAGCAGATCTTGAGGAAGATGAGATGGCCATGATTACCAAAGAATTCAGAAACTTTCTCATGAGGAAGAAAGGCATCTCTAGAGGAGGAAATTACAACAAAGCTAAAGCTCCAGAAAGGCCAACCAACGAGGGATGCTACAAGTGTGGAAAAACTGACCACCTTATCAAGAACTGTCCTCAGTGGGAATTGGAATGGAAAAAGGAGAGATATGAAAGAAGGAACAGGAAGAAGGAACTGGTCCAACCCAAGAAAACCACAACAAAAGCTATGGTTGCTGCTTGGGGGGAAAGTTCAGATGAAGAATCAGAAGATGGTGAGACTGAAGATCAGGCGCTCATGGCAATTGGAGAATCTGATGAGGAATCACATGAAGAACCAAAGGTAAGTATCTCCCATCTTAAAAAAAATAAAGTTCCTATCTAAAGAAAAACTCTCTGAGTTGCTACTTGATTTCATGGATGATTCTGAAGAAACAACCAAAGAGAAGGATCAACTTTCTAAAGAATGTTCAATGCTAAAAGCAAAATGCATGAACCTGGAAATCAGAGTAAGTGAATCTGAAAAGAAAAATACTGTATTGTTGAACCAGGTTCATCCACTTGAAACTGATATTCTAGAGCTAAAATTTGAAAACTTAAAACTGAAGCTGGGATCCAGTAAAAAGGTTGTTGATCATTCTCATATCATGTTAGAAGAATATATGGGAAAACTATAAGATAAGATGTATGCCTAGGATGAACAGATAAGAACACTTAAAGAAGAACTTGGCAAAGTCAAACATGAATTAGATCAAACTTGTAAATGGAATAAATCCTCTAATGCCTTCACATGGCTTCAAGAAATCACAGTAGCAACCGGAGAGGGCTTGGCTTTGGAAGTCAATTTCCCAAGTGGGATCCCAAAAGCAAGTATCTCACTCTTCCTGAAAATACAATTTGCACCCACTGTGGTAAGACTAGCCACTACAAAATTGAGTGTACTGCAAAAGAGCAGGCCAGTCGAAAAAATGAGAGGTTTGTTAAAAAACAATATTGGCTACCAAATTGGGCCAGAAAAAATTTAATTCATCCATTCTCTCATAGAAAAGGACCCAAACTAGTTTGGGTTCCTAAAACTAACCCATGATTTCCTTTTGTAGGTACAAGTGAGAGAAAGCAGCCAAATTTGATTTTTGGATAGTGGTTGCTCAAAGCATATGACAGGGAACAAGGAACAGTTCCTTTCACTTGAAAACCTCAAAGGAGGAAATGTCTCATTTGGAAATGGAAAGAAATATGAAATTATAGGGGTTGGCAAAGTAGGTAAGGATGACACACGTTCCATCGAAAATGTGTACTTGATATATGGCTTGAAATACATCCTGATCAGTGTGTCACAATTGTGTGACAGAGATAACCTGGTTTCTTTCACTTCCACAAAATGTTTTGTGATTAACTTGCTTACTGACAAGATTGTTTTGCAGGGAAAGAGAATGAATAATATCTATGTCATAGACTTGTCCACACTGTCTGAAAATGAACTCACTTGCTTAAGTGTTTTGGACAGTGATCCCCTCCTTTGGCACAAACGACTTGGACATGCAAGTCTAAATCAGCTTAACAAATTAGTCTCTAAGGACTTAGTGGTGGGACTCCCTAACATTAAGTTCAAGGAAGACAAAGTTTGTGAGGCATGTGCAAGGGGGAAGCAGGTAAGATCCTCATTCAAAAGTAAGAAAATGGTCAGTACCACCAGGACGTTGGAACTGGTTCATCTGGATCTGTGTGGTCCAATGAGAACTCTGAGCAGAGGTGGTAAGAAATATGTGATGGTGTTAGTTGATGATTACTCAAGGTTCACGTGGACCTTATTTCTGGCATCTAAGGATGAAGCATTTGATATGTTCATCACATTTGTTAAGAAAACTCAAAATCAGTTAGGACATCAACTAGCATCAATAAGATCTGACCATGGTACTGAATTTGAAAATGCTAAGTTTGCTGAGTTCTGTGATGAACATGGTATCAATCACAACTTTTCTGCCCCTACAACCCCACAACAAAATGGGGTTGTGGAAAGAAAGAATAGAACTCTTGAAGACATGGCAAGAACCATGCTTCTTTCTTGCAAACTACCACACAACTTCTGGGCCGAAGCAATAAACACTGCTTTCTATATAATCAATAGATGCATGACCAGGCCTCTAGTAGAGAAAACTCCTTATGAATTACTCAAAGGGAGAAAGCCCAACATATCCCATCTTAGAGCTTTCGGATGCAAGTGCTTTGTGCACAACAATGGCAAAGATTCCCTAGGTAAATTTGATCCCAGAAGTGATGAGGGAGTATTCTTGGGATATTCATCACATAGCAAAGCCTATAAAGTGTACAATAAAAGAACTATGTGTGTAGAAGAGAGTGTGCATGTTGTCTTTGATGAAACTAACACTCTTTCTGAGAGACAGGAACCAGAAGATGAGGAGCTTGGACTGGTGAGAAGCAATGAACACATTGAAGCAGCCATGGGAGATGGAACAGGTGATGGACCAAGTCCAACTACCCCAAGCAACATGACAGAGGGAACTCAACATGTGAACCTTGGCCCTGATCCTGTTCCACAACAACAAGACACCATAGAATCATCTAGAAGTGAACAATTGGTGCTCAAACCACACAGATATCAAAGTTCTCACCCTCTTGAGAACATCATAATAGATTTATCATCCGGAATCAAAACAAGAGCCTCCTTGAAAAATATGTGTGCGTTTGATGCCTTTCTATCCTTAATCAAACCAAAGAACATTGGTGAAGCCCTACAAGATGTTGATTGGGTAAATGACATACAAGAAGAGCTGAATCAATTTGAAAGAAGTCAAGTATGGCACTTGGTACCCAGGCCACTAGACATATCAGTGATTGGCACAAAGTGGGTCTTCAGGAACAAGCTCGATGAGGATGGAACTGTTACAAGAAATAAGGCCATACTGGTTGTTCAAGGGTATAGTCAAGAAGAGGAAATTGACTATGATGAGACCTTTTCCCATGTGGCAAGACTGGAGGCAATCAGACTTCTTATAGCATTTGATGCACATATGGAATTCACTATCCATCATATGGATGTTAAGAGTGCCTTTCTCAATGGTTATCTAAAGGAAGATGTATTTGTCAAACAGCCTCCAGGTTTTGAAAGCAAGGAGTCACCTGACCACGTATACAAACTTGACAAGGCTCTCTATGGTCTCAAACAAGCACCTAGAGCATGGTATGAGCGGTTATCAAAATTCCTGCTAGAACATGGGTACAAACGAGGCAAAATTGACAGGACCTTATTTTTAAAGGAAAAGGGTAAAGAACTCCTGGTTGTGCAAATATATGTGGATGATATTATATTTGGGGCAACTTCTGAAAAACTAAGTAAGGAATTTGCTACACTTATGGGGAGCGAGTTTGAGATGAGTATGATGGGTGATCTAAACTTCTTCTTAGGCTTGAAAATCAAGCAAAACCCTAATGGAACAATGATCCATCAACAAAAGTATGTGAAAGAACTACTCAAGTAGTTTAAAATGGAGGACTCAAAGGAAATAGACACCCCCCATAGCCACAACTACAAAATTGGATGTGGATGAACCTAGTTCATCCGTTGATCAGAAACTATATAGAGGGATGATTGGGTCCCTATTATATATCACTGCTAGTACACCTGATATTGTGTTCAGTGTAGGACTGTGTGCTAGGTTTCAGGAAAATCCAAAAGAATCCCACCTATCTGCAGTGAAGAGAATTTTGAGATATTTGAAAAGCACCACTGATTTGTGTCTTTGGTACCCTAAAGGTAGTAATTTCGACCTTGTAGGATATGCTGATGCTGATTATGCAGGTTTCTTGGTTGACAGGAAAAGTACTTCAGGCATGGCTCACTTTTGGGCTCCTGCCTTGTGTCTTGGGCCACCAAGAAACAAAATTCAGTAGCTCTGCCTACTGCTGAGGCTGAATATGTGGCTGCAGCCTTATGTTGTGCTCAGTTGTTGTGGATCAAGAAACAACTTATGGACTTTGGTATATATGTGGGATGTATTCCTATTTTCTATGATAACACTAGTGCAATTAGTATGACCAAGAACCCGGTTCATCATAAGAGAACTAAGCACATAGATGTTAGACACCACTTCCTTGGGGATAACTATGAAAAGGGAATGATCTCAATTGAATTTTGTGCTACTGACAAGCAAATTGCAGATATCTTTACTAAAGCACTGAGTAGGGACCATTTTGAGAGAAACATGCTTGAATTAGGGATGATTAAGATCACCTAATTGGAAAAATGAAATGAAAAAAACATTTGAAAAATGAAAAAAAAAATTGGCTAGAAACATTAACATAGGTACTTAACCAGACTATTCATTACTCAGTATCATGTCTTTATTGCCATACTCTTTTGCCATGTATTAATATGATTCCCTGGGTACTAATGATGTTTCTCTATCTTTGTAACTTGAGACAAATTAAAGATTTTAACAAGATGAACCTGGTTCATCCATGCTGGTTCATCTGACTGACAAGGTACGTACTCATCTCCATACACTTATTAAATTAATTACAGTCATACATGAGCAGGACTCTATCTATATTTGGTTCAATTCAAATTTCTAGTAATTATCCAAATTGAACCAATTTCAAGGAGTCCTATCACATTAAAATTAGCCAAAATTTAGGGGTTTGTAACCTCTCTAATCAATGTCAGTGCTGCATCGATTAGACTACCACTTGAGTAAATATTCTGCCCGTTGTAAAATTCTTAGCCACATCTTATAAAAGGGTCATCATTACTCCCCTCTTCATAACTAAACCGTCGAACCAAGTTCATCTCACTCTTCTCAAACAAAAACTGATCAACCTTTCTTATTTTCTAAAACGTTCATAACAATGTCGTCACCACCTCCTGCTTCTTCATCCTCTTCGTCACCCATTCGTGATTACGATGGAGGACGTTATGAATTTGATTCAAATTCTCCATCCGTGTATAGCTCTCAATCTCCAGAGATATCTTTAACCTCTGAAAACCCTCCAGTTGAACCCACATCTAACCCTACCTCAGCCCCCAGGGCTCGTCGTGTGAAAGTTCTCACCAGAAAATCTGTTTCTTCTGGCTTTCGTGCAAAATTCATGGAGGAAATTCTACAGGCTGAAAAGGATAATGATTTTGAATCATCAAGTGAATCCTTCAAATCAACCAATGAGGATGACGCACCTGGTTCATCCAGTTCTGAGCAAGGTGATCTTGAGATTGTTTCTAAAACCGCTACCACTGAGAACAGGTTTGTGTTGGTTGGGTCAGTTGTTGATGTTGAAGTGCCGGATAGGCGTAGAAAATTAGGAAAAGATAAAATTATTGAGAGAGAGGGAGAAGGAAGTTTTGTAAGGGGATTTGGGGAGGACGACACCCCTTTGGCTATCTGTGGTCCCGTTCCTGAGCATGTTGGAGAAGATGTCACAAATTTAGGGGGAAGTGTGGCTGAAGAAGCAGCATCAGGTCTAGAGAGCTTACGAAAATCAGCAGATGAACCTGGTTTATCTATTGAGGAGAGACTGGCTGAGATGTTAATGAAGTTGGGGGAGTCTTATAACCCCCAAAAGAAGAGATCTCAAACATTCAAGAAAGTCACTACTCCAGTTCCTCCAAAGAAAAGGAAATTTTCTGTATCTGTTGATGCTCCTGCCCCAAAAGTTCGTGCTACACGAAGTGTTGTTCAACAACAAGAAGAAGCGTAGAAAAAGCTCTGAGAGAGAGCAAGAAGAGGAAAGCTTCAAAGGGAAAGGGAAAGGTAGGAGAGCCTATTGAGGCTGTAAATGTTGATGATGATACGATGGACCTGGTCCATCATGAGGAGCAGCCTGCTCCAGTTGTGGTTGAGATACCCAAGCCCAAGAAGGCTAAGGCTTCTTAAAAGAAGTCAGTTGTTGTGTCTGCCACACCCTCAACCACTACTAAAAGGTCCAGGTCCAAGGCCAAGAAAGTGAAGGTTGTTGAAGAATAAAAAGAATGGAGTGGAGAAGAAGAGGAGAACTGTCACGACCCAAACCGATGGGCCGTGACGGGCACCCGGTACCTTACCCAATCGACTACTAACATAGCATATCTTTCTTATTACATTATTACATACACATGACATATGGGCCTAATAGGCCAACACAATCCTTTATAAACTCAAAACATAGGCCAGCCAGGCCGCATAATGATTTATGTACACGATGTATGTCTACAAGCCTCTAAGAGTACACAAATATCATAAAGGTCGGGACAGAGTCCCGCGTTACCAAACAATATGTGTCTAAATCATACTAACCAAACGAGCAACTCCGAAGCAAATGGAGTGCACCAACATCTTCCGCTGAGCTGATAGCCTATTTGGGGGGCTCTCGACCTGTCTATCAGGACCTGCGGGCATGAAACGCAGCGTCCCCAGGCAAAAGGGACGTCAGTACGAATAATGTACTGAGTATGTAAGGCACATAAATAAATACATAAGAGACATGGAAGATATATAGAGTAATTGACTCAACTTGTATGTCTGGATAACTCTGTAAATAATAAATCACTTTTATTATAATGCATATGCGTATGAATGTCATGTTGTGCATAGGTTTATGTTTCATAACATCATCAGCCTCTGAGGGCATCCCATCATATCATATCGGCCACTGTGGGCAAAATCATCATTGTATACCAGCTGATCAGGTGGTGGTGCGTATATAACGCCATAACCTTTCCCATATTCCATATACAGATATACATACATATATACGCGTATATATAACGCCGTTTGAATATACATACATATATACGCGTATATAACGCCGTTTGAATCATATTTCAGCCACTGTGGGCAACATCATCATCATATACCAGCTGATCAGGTGGTGGTGCGTATATAACGCCATAACCTTTCCCATATCCCATATACATATATATACATACATATATACGCATATATAATGCCGTTTGAATATACATACATATATACGCGTATATGACGCCGTTTGAATCATATTTCAGCCACTGTGGGCAACATCATCATCATAATACCAGTTGATCAGGTGGTGGTGCGTATATAACGCCATACCCTTTCCCATATCCCATATACATATATATATATACATACATATATACACGTATATAATGCCATCTGGTCATGGGTCAACATGCATGTATAAATGCATATGAAATATGTCAATAAAATCTCTCGGTACGTCATAAGGCCATTATGCCTCTGATTAATATTATGAGACAAACTTTACCAACTTACATATTTCTGAGACCCATGAACATATGATAGAGTAATTTGACACGTGGAAGGATAAGAATATACATATATGTAGCATTTCTACGAATAGAGTATTTTATGAAAGTTGTGCATTTTCTCGTTTCATTCATGTCGTATAGATCATGCCAAAAGAAAGAAGGGATAACCTTAACATACCTGGGATAGAAACAATGTGTTTGTTGAAGCTTGCTAACGTTCTGTTGATGCTTCATTTTCAAGAAATGAAGAAATTAGCTTTTGTTGAAAGCTTGAAGATGGTTAATGTTTCCAGCAAGGTTAACATTTTTTTTCCTTTGATTCCAAAATTCCAATATCTTGTTTTGTAAAGTTTCTTATGTTTCTGATGGAAAGAATGTTATATTAATCATAACAATGATGCCACTAATTGCCACCTTGTCATAGATTGAGCAAGAGTCATTCCTTTACTTTGTGGCCTTCTGCCACGTTTCTTTGGGGGTAATTTATAAATTTTTATCCACTTATTAGTTAACTGTGTAATCTTTCGTTACCCGGTAATTAACCAATTACTCGCATAATTTAAAAATTGCCTTAAATTATTTAAAATTATACTTATTTTTAATATACTTTATATACCTTACTATCATGGCCATGTGGTACCTTGTATGGTACTAGCCCTAAAATACCGGGTATTTTACCTCGGGCCGTATTTTATCCCAAAACATAAAATTTTGACGAAATTCATTTTCTTCGATTTGCTTACCCTCTCATCTTCACGAATTTAATCATCACTTGTTTGAAATAGCATAATATTTATAATCTCACAATAATCTCATTCCCGAACTTACGTCAATTACTTTACGACGAAACTTTAACATACGAAAATACGAAATGTAACATCTCATTTCCGAGCTTATCTCAATTTACTTATGGCGTACTTCCATGTACGAAAACATGGGGTGTAACATCATTCCCCCCTTTGGAACATTCGTCCTCGAATGTTGACTGATGCACTTATCATTCTCATTACCTATAGCTCTTGCTAATACTTTAACACTCTTCTTGCCATTTAGGTAACTGTTCTTTGAATAAATCCAAAGGACATGGTATTCCCCCCTTTAGGCCTCTTTCTCACACTACGACTTATGGTTGGAATCCTTCCAGTCTCATAACAGTTGCTACCTTGTGTCATGCAGCCTGTACGACATTTTTCCTTATATGTGCGCTTATGCGCCTCTTCTCTCTCTTTTTTTCCCTCCAATATTTAGCCATTACTGATGTTCTTCGCTCGGTATTGTCGAACTTACGAATATTGCTATATCGTATTTCATAGACCTGGTTATCCATTCGTATGACTTTACTATATCTACGTAGGTCATACTATACCTTAGTTCTTACTTCGATTTATCGTTACTAAGGTCTGCAACCAACTCCAGGTTACTCTTGTTGCTTATCCTTAAGACTGGTGGTCAAATCTCATCTCATGTTGAACTTTCATCCATCTATTGTTGATTCACCTTATGGTTGATCCATCATCTACCACTGATAACTTAATCTCTTATGTAACACCGCCGCTAGGGCTTGTGTCTCATAAGGGACATCCAGAGTAATTAGATTGATCCACCTAGGGGTGATACTATACTTCAATAACCGTACTTTATAGCATCCCAATGTGACTCACCTTATACGGGTATTTTATCCCCTTACAATTCATGAAATCCTCTTCAAGTCATTACTCACTCGAAGGCCCAAACGTCATCCTTTATCTATCACAATTACGCCCTTATTCCACTACCAGGGCAACATTTCATCTCTTCTAAATGCTACTAGTCTTAGACTCCTTTGAGTACTTTCTGGATATACTGAGCCTTCTATAACTTAGAGAATCCATCAGCTCCCTTATTTTCATGAGCTTAATCCCAAGAACTTATCCATTCTTGTTGCCTTTTCACTTGCCTTCTTCTTATCCTTATTATTGTCTTTCTAAAACCTTGTCGTTCTATCATACTTTAGCTTGCGATCGATTCCCTTAAGTTTTTCTAGAACATCAAGAGAGACATCTCATCGTCTCTAAATCTTATTTTATCTTTCTTTCATAACCTTCGTCCCACATAAGTATAAATCTCATCCACCATTTGAAGCTCTATTATAATACTTGCACCTATGGTGCCAATACAATCCGGTAGGAGCTCCATACTGACTTCTTATGAGGCTTGTACTTCTTCTAACTGGCTTTATGTCGGCTTAAGATATCTCCCGATATGTGATTCATGGTATTAGTTATTCTGTTTATCCTTTCTTGAGCGCTAAGGAATATGCATGATACAATCCTTTAACAATTTAATCTTTCGTCTAAGTCCCAGGCTCAATTCTTTATTTTAACGTATACCAGAATATTCTACGGCTATATATGCTGCATGTATAAAACTCCGAACCCTTAAGTGCGTTCATAATGTAACCAACTCTGGGTCATTGATCGGATAATTTCTTTCGTTCCATCTTAGCTTTCTTTCAACATATGCTATTACTTTTCCAGGTCTTTTCTTCCCCCTTGTTGCGTCCATACTTAGCTTATCTTAGTGCTCACACATACCAGAGTTTTCGTGCAACTCATATGATCTCGAGTATTACTTTTAATTCTTACTTCCCGTTCATTAGCCACGGTAGGTGCCACTTTCCTTTGGAATGCTTACAATGTTGTTGCGCGATTGTTGTTATACGACCATTTCCTCTTTAGGTCATTGTGCTTAGGTTGAAGCCTTCTTTCTTATCTCCTCAGCTAGTCTTTCGTTGTATTACTTAGGGAGAACCCTTGACTCTCGTAAAGTTGTGAGCTTATTACGGACCTTTTTGATGTCCTTACTTGCCTATAATCATCCATAGTTGCTTACTTCCATGCCCTTATGCTTGTATGGTTGCTTCTGAACTGATATTTTGACTGCCTTCCCAGTGACACTTTCTTTTATCCCCGTAACATTCATACGTATCTTTAACTACCTCGACTCTTATTTGAATATATCTCAAGTATTATAATGATATTCTTCGAGGCTGAACTCTCCATGTTGGGTTCTACTTTGTTTATCTCACACGATCTGATGATTCGTCTGTAACCTCTTGTTTAGCCATAACTGGGATCTTCCTGACCAATTACTAACTACTCGTTGGCCCATTTTCACATAAATATTCCATAAATTCTTTCTTGGGTTATTTCCTTTGTCTTAACTTACGTCTCGCACTGGTTCCTTATTTATCCATAACATTCCGGGCAGGAACGCCTCACTTCTTCTCCTTGACGTTGTGTTTACATAATGTTCTGGGACCGTAGCCTATCTGTAGGCTTTGAATAGTGCAATCTCATCCCTTTTTTATTTTTATTGCATTCTTCCTTTACCATTTCGTAGCTACTAGAACCATTTAATTCTGACTTAATGCCACATTACTCCATATTCCCCCCTTTAGGGATGTANGTTTTGTAACACTCTACCGTTTTCATCCAAGTATCACACCTTATTCATAATTCTTCCTTATCTCTCTTCTCATTACTCTGCTAATATTTCTGCATATCCCTTTTCTTGTGAAAACTTTAATACGACATTCTTTCGCTTTTAGCTTCCCTTTGTTCCATCCAATGGCTCTTTAGGTTGCCTAGCATTATCTCTCAACTAGGGACGGGAGCCATACTAAGATAATATTTATCCTATCCAGGCTTTCACTACCTTTCTTCTGAATGCTAGTATTCACATCTAATCATAATATTCTAGGGTGCACCATCTGGGTGTCTCCCAAGAAAATCTATTGGCACATTTGTAATACCCTTCGGAAATGCCAACAAAAGCAAACAATCCATTCACTATTTTGGGCAACTCTAACCCCATTCGGATCGTGATATACCGTCCTCTTCTTAATCTACACCTATTAGCCCCCACAAGGCATATCTGGAATGGGTGTGACCAATTATATATACCTCTGTTACTATTGAATATAACTCAAAAAACTTATGTTTCTCTGCCTCAATTATAAATGTTGTTAACCTTCATTAACTGGGTACCTCGTATCCTTCTTCATCTTGCTTCTTTTGCTTGTTGAAACTTGTATTTATTTTCTTAATCTCTCATTGTCCTTCACCATAAAGATGGTTATGCATTCTTGCCTTAAGGCTTCTTATCAGGAAGCTTACACCTTTCAGTACACATATGATATGCTGAAGACTTCATACTTACTTATCATAAGCATGATACAAAGTCGAGTTCCTCTAGTTCAACACTTCCACATTTATATCTCTTATCGATCATCTTTCTGAACGTAGGCATCGTCTTGTTACGAAAAAAAATGAATTTCGGAATTTGAATTCTTATAAGTGAGCTCTACCACACGATCTAGAGTAAGAAGAAAGAGTGACAATCCTAAATGCCCTGTAGCCTCCTGCTTATAAGTGTGGTGCACGACACACCCATAAACAAGACTCTACTAGACACGACTTGTAGACTCCCTAGGACAGAACTGCTCTGATACCACTTTTGTCACGACCCAAACCGATGGGCCGTGACGGGCACCCGGTACCTTACCCAATAGAGTACCAACGTAGCGTATATTTCTTATTACATTATTACATACACATGACATACAGGCCTAATAGGCCAACACAATCTTTTATAAACTCAAAACATAGGCCGGCCAGGCCGCACAATCCTTTATGTACACGACGTATGTCTACAAGCCTCTAAGAGTACATTAATATCATAAAGGTCAGGACAGAGTCCCGCCTTACCAAACAATATATGTCTAAATCATACTAACCAAACGAGCAACTTCGAAGCAAATGGAGCGCACCAGCATCTTCCGCTGAGCTGATAGCCTACTTGGAGGGCTCTCGACCTATCTATCAGGACCTGCGGGCATGAAACGCAGCGTCCCCAGGAAAAAGGGACGTCAGTACGAATAATGTACTAAGTATGTAAGGCACATAAATAAATACATAAGAGACATGGAAGATATATAGAGTAATTGACTCAACCTGTATGTCTGGATAACTCTGTAAATAATAAATCACTTTTAGTATCATGCATATGCGTATGAATGTCATGTCGTGCATAGGTATATGTTTCATAACATCATCAGCCTCTGAGGGCATCCCATCATATCATATCGGCCACTGTGGGCAAAATCATCATTGTATACCAGCTGATCAGGTGGTGGTACGTATATAACGCCATAACCTTTCCCATATCACATATACATATATACATACATATATACACGTATATAACGCTGTTTGAATATACATACATATATACGCGTATATAACACTGTTTGAATCATATTTCAGCCACTATGGGCAACATCATCATCATATACCAGCTGATCAGGTGGTGGTGCGTATATAACGCCATTACCTTTCCCATATCCCATATACATATATATACATACATATATATGCGTATATAATGCCGTTTGAATCATATTTCAGCCACTATGGGCAACATCATCATCATATACCAGCTGATCAGGTGGTGGTGCGTATATAACGCCATTACCTTTCCCATATCCCATATACATATATATACATACATATATATGCGTATATAATGCCGTTTGAATATACATACATATATACGCGTATATAATGCCGTTTGAATCATATTTCAGCCACTGTGGGCAACATCATCATCATATACCAGCTGATCAGGTGGTGGTGCGTATATAACGCCATAACCTTTCCCATATCCCATATACATATATATACATACATATATACGCGTATATAA
The DNA here is from genome assembly GCA_005239495.1 of Nicotiana undulata. Classification (NCBI taxonomy): domain Eukaryota; kingdom Viridiplantae; phylum Streptophyta; class Magnoliopsida; order Solanales; family Solanaceae; genus Nicotiana; species Nicotiana undulata. The sequence continues at coordinate 47,272 of ML285407.1, forward strand.
CGCCATCTGGTCATGGGTCAACATGCATGTATAAATGCATGAAATGCATATGAAATATGTCAATAAAATCTCTCGGTACGTCATAAGGCCATTATGCCTCTGATTAATATCATGAGATAAACTTTACCAACTTACATATTTCTGAGACCCATGAACATATGATAGAGTAATTTGGCATGTGGAAGGATAAGAATATACATATCTGTAGCATTTCTACGAATAGAGTATTTTATGAAAGTTGTGCATTTTCTCGTTTCATTCATGTCGTATAGATCATGCCAAAAGAAAGAAGCATTAGCCTTAACATACCTGGGGTAGAGACAATGTGTTTGTTGAAGCTTGCTAACGTTCTTTTGATGCTTCGTTTTCAAGAAATGAAGAAATTAGCTTTTGTTGAAAGCTTGAAGATGGTTAATGTTTCCAGCAAGGTTAACGTTTTTTTTTCCTTTGATTCCAAAATACCAATATCTTGTTTTGTAAAGTTTCTTATGTTTCTGATGGAAAGAATGTTATATTAATCATAACAATGATGCCACTAATTTCCACCTTGTCATAGATTGAGCAAGAGTCAGTCCTTTACTTTATGGCCTTCTGCCACGTTTCTTTGGGGATAATTTATAAAATTTTATCCACTTATTAGTTATATGTGTAATATTTCATTACTCGGTAATTAACCAATTACCCGCATAATTTAAAAATTTCCTTAAATTATTTAAATTTTTACTTATTTTTAATATACTTTATATACCTTACTATCATGGCCATGTGGTACCTTGTGTGGTACTAGCCCTAAAATACCGAGTATTTTAGCTCGGGCTGTATTTTATCCCAAAATATAAAATTTCGACGAAATTCATTTTCTTCGATTTGCTTACCCTCTCAACTTCACGAATTTAATCATCACTTGTTTGAAATAGCATAATATTTATAATCTCACAATAATCTCATTCCCGAACTTACGTCAATTACCTTACGACGAAACTTTAACATACAAAAATACGAAATGTAACATCTCATTTCCGAGCTTATCTCAATTTACTTATGGCGTACTTCCATGTACGAAAACATGGGGTGTAACAAGAAGTCTGGTGAGAAATCTGACAAACTTACCATGTTTGGCAAGCTCACAATTCTAAAAGGGAAGTTGGTAAAAGATCTCGAGGAACCTGGAATGCAATACCTGCTGGACACACTGGATGTGCAGGGGTTGAAGGAAATGGTCCTTCGCATGGAAGGAAGGATGGTAAGGAACGAATTGGTGGAGTTCATGGCAAATGCAAGTGTCAAGAATGGCAGGGTGACCTCCATAGTCAAAGGCATTCAGATCACTTTTGATGCAAAGGAAATGGGAGAGATTCTGAACATACCTGTTTAGGGCTACGATGATTACACTAGGCAAAGATGGCCTAGTCTTGATGGAATGGCCTCAACTCTCAACATCACCAGATTCTTTTGTGAAAATGAGGAGGAAGTTGAGCCCAGGCCAGTGTTCAAAAGTGAAATGAGGCCCCAACACAAGTTATTCTTTGAATTTGTGATCAAGTTCTTGTTGCCAAGACAAGAAAGAAGGCACATCGCCAATTACATGGACCTAGTGTTTGTATAGGGTAAAGCAGATCAATTGGCCAGCTTTCATCATTCAACTCTTGGACAGAGTTGTAAATGGAACCAAAGTACACGCTATTCCTTATGGATTTATTCTTACGACTGTACTTGCTCACTTTGAGGTTCCTGTGAAGAAAGCTGAGATGGCTAATACTAAGTATTACTTTGGGAAGAACACTTTGCTGACTTGTGATTATACTGTCAGTGTTCCGGAAGATGAACCTGGTTCATATAGGAAGCGGCCAGTCAATAGCAAAGTAAGGTCATTGGTGCAGGAAGGAGAGATGAAGGATGAGGAGATCCTTAGATTGAAATATCGCCTTCATGAGGTGGAAGTTGAGTGGGATGCTCTCATAGTTGAACTAGAAAAGGAGAAGGAGAAAAAATGAAGGTTTTCTTCACCAAATGCTTTCTCTCCTTCAAGCCAAGAACCCAACCTCATCTGCACCTACCCAACCTTAGGATGTCCAGAGCCACCAAAACCCCATCTATGACCTAGTCTGGGATTTGTTATGTTTCTATTTTTACTCTGTTTTGCTCATGGTTATGGTTGTTTTTTATTTTTGACTGTATGGTGTTTGATTTTCGATCCTATCAATGAATTTTGTTATTTTGTTATTGACTTGTCTCAATTTCTTATTTAGCTTATATTTATTGGTTTCTTGTGATGATTAATCATGTTTTGCACCTGCAGTTGCCTCAAATTGCCATGAGTAATTGTTAATAACTCTGGTAAGTTTATCATTTTGTAACTTTTCGATGATGCCAAAAGGGGCAAAAATGTGCTTTTCAAATTTCAAATTGTTGTGATATTTATAACCTAATGAACCTGGTCTCTCTATGATAAATGCTTAAAACCATACAAAGTGTTTGAAGATTGTACAGGGTTAAGAACATGGTTTGTCATAATCAAAAAGGGGGAATTTTTTTACCCAAGTCACTGTATGGTTTTGAAGATTGACAAATGTCTACCAAGTTGAACCAGGTCCATCAGGCTATCATAGTGAAACAGACTCATTGGCACGTGAAGAGTCCATGCGTAGGAAATAACATGTTATGTGAATTATCTGGGAACTAAGAGGTTGTCTCCTAAAGCATAAAGGTTGCAAATTGATAAGAGGTTAGAGTTTGAATTTAGCAAGGATAGTAACAAAGGAAGGAAGTTGAGTTTAATACAAACTCTTCCACCACAGAAGAGTTGCATTAGAATTGAACAACATATCTCAATGACTGAAGCTATATAATGTTGAAGTATTCCTACTGAAGAATTGATCGCACAAAGGCAGAAGTGAAACAAGAATTGAAAGCAAAATTCCCAGAGATATTTTGCGAGCAGAATCCTTGTGCGACACAAAGGCTACTGACCAGCTAGAAGAACTAGTTCCATCCGTTTGTTTATTGAGTTTAGTTGGTTGTAGTAGGAGATTTAATATTGTATATTTTTAGCTTTCTTAGAAGCAATTGTAATTGGTACACACTGTTAAAGTTAGAGTTAACTTGAAGCTTGTCGCAAATAGCTAGAGGCTAGGTTTCTACAAAGGGATTAGAGTTAGTCCTAGTTTTACAAAAGAGTTTATTTTATAAATGTTGTTTGGATCAGAGTTGTAGTGAAGAGTTTGTGAAAATTCTACTGAGGAGTAGGTCGTAGTTTTTTCACCTTTTGAACCAGGTGTTTTCCACGTAAAAATCTCTATGTTTTTAGTTTACTGCATTTATTATCCGCTCCAGATGAAGTTGGAACACCAAGAAGAACCAGGTTCTTCTAGTAAGACAATACTCGAAAAATTGGACACCACACAAATTACCCCTCCCCTCCCCCCCTTGTGTGGTATTGAAGTATAAAACAACAAACCCATATAAGGTGAGTCACATTGGAATGCTATAAATTATGGTTACAGAAGTATAGTATCATCCCTAGGTGGATCAATCTAAATAATTCTGGATGTCCCCGATGAGATGTTATCCCTAGCGACAATGTTACATAAGAGATCAAGTTATCAGTGGAAGATGATGAATCATTATTAAGGTAAATCAACAATAGATGGATTGAAGTTCAACAACATGAGATGAAATTAGACCATCAGTCTTAAGGATAAACAACGAGAGTAACCTGAGTTGGTTGCAGACCTCAGTAACGATAAATCGAAGTAAGAATTATGGTATAGTATGACCTATGCAGATGCAGTAAAGTCATACGAATGGATAACCAGGTCTATGAAATAAGATCCATATTCACAAGTTCTACAAAGTACCGAGTGAAGAACTTCAGTACACCTATAGATGCCCAGAGAGGCATCCTATTAAACCTTGTATATGTTTACAAAGTAAGGCCTAGAGATTAGCTAAAAGCTGGAGGAAAAGAGAGAGAAGAGTCGCATAGGCACACTTACAAGGTCAGTATCGTAGAGGCTGCATGATAGGAGGTAGAAACATTTACGAGATTGGAAGAAATTCGATCACAAGTCATGGCGTAGGAAAGAGGCCTAAAGGAGGGAATGCCTTGTCCTTAGGATTTATTCAAAGAATAGTTTCCTAAATGGAAAGGAGAATATTAAAGTATTCACAAGAGTTATGGGTTAAGAGAATGATAAGTGCATCAGCTAACATTCGAGTACGAATATTTCAAAGGGGGGAATGATGTTACGCCCCATAATATTACGTCGATATTACGTCATGCAGTATTATATTACGATGATGTTACGCCTTGCAGTATTACATTACGATAATGTTATGCTTTGCAGTATTACATTACGACGATGTTAGGCCCTGTAGTATTATACGTTTAATTTGTCGTAAGGTAATTAACATCAGTCCAAGGAAAAGGTTATTTGGAGATTGTAAGGATTATGCTATTTCAAACAAGTGATGAGTAAATTCGTGAATGTGAGAGGGGAAGCAAGTCAAAGAAAATGAATTTTCATCCAAGTTTGGCATGTTGGGATAAAATACGGGCCGAACGATAATACACGATATTTATGGAGTAGTACCATATAAGGTACCATATGACCATGATAATAAGATGTATAAAGTGTATTAAAAATAAGTAGAACTTTTAAGTAATTTTAGACAATTCTTAATTATACGGGTAATTGATTAATTACCGGGCAATGAGACATTACCTAATTACCTAATAAGTAGATAAAGATTAAAATATTCCACCCCACCCCCACGTAGCAGCCCAAGAAGTGGTCAAAAAGTCACTAGGTGACTCAAATAGTACATAGAAAATTGTCACCTTATTAGAGTACTAGTCATGACTCATGAGTGTTAAATTCTTGGATTTATCACCAACCTTGTTTGTCTATATTGATCTATAATTTTGATATGACCGTAAGTACATGTATTCAAAAGCTTTTCAAAACATAGAATTCTCTCCAATTACAAAGTTTCCTAACATATTCAACGAGAGTTCCTACAGAATCTTCAACCAAATTCCTAAGTGATTTCTTCAACCAATGAGATTTTTTTAGCACATTAGTCACGTGAGATTTTGTGATTTAGCACAACCTTTTTCAAGAATATCAATACGGATTTTCTCCTACTCCAGGTATGTTAAGGCTACGCCATTATTTCATTTTGCAAGATCTCGTCATTACACAAGTTTGATAACGAGGCAAAAAGAACAATTCATATACCGAAATTTACGTATATTTTGCTAGTCTCGCAAGTTACGTATATTTTCCTAGTTTTGTAAGTTACAATTTTCTCCTTATCAGGACTTCATATTCAATTGAGTATTTTCTTCTCCTAGTCAAGAGAGTAGATAATTTATATATACAGTATTAAAGTATTTTCATTACCATCGAACAATAATCGATGGGCAGGACCTTATTGGGCAACCTCTGATCATATGGTAAGTTACATACCGAGTCTGCTTCAGTCGAATGCCTATGAGCGAGCCCAGTTAGTTGAGATACAGAGCCTAGTATGACCGAGCGCCTATGAGCGAACCTACTACGGGAAAGCAAATATATATACATACTGAGCCTTATAGGGCCGGACAACTATTTTACTTACTATATTGAGAGAGTTGAGTCGGTATCAGCATGTGAGCATATATTCAGATTATCTTTGGCTTCTAGTTCCTTGTAGTTATTATATTATCAGTTTCAGCTTTCAGTATATTGCCTTACATACTCAGTACATTATTTCGTACTGACATCCCTTTTCTCGGGGCGCTACATTTCATACGTGCAGGTTCAGACAGACAGGCAGGTAGACCTCCTCATTAAGTATTGCCGAGTTCCGCTTGATCGGTAAGCTCCGTGCCTTTCGTAGTTTCCAGGCCTAGAGCTTTATGTACATCTTGTGTATATATGTATATATGGTATGAGTAGGTCGGGGAGCTGTTCCGATCACAGTACATCCACCAGTAGAGGCTTGTGGACATATCCTGTCAGTTAGTGCAATATGTTGGGCTTGCAGACCTTGTATGTATATTTGGTTGGTTTGTCAACTATAATAATTATGAGGGCCTTGTCGGCCCAGTTTTATATTGACATTTAGTCAGCATTCGCCGTTGTCTTGCAATGTGGCCCATAGCCAAAGTATGACATCATATGTTCAGAGTCTCTTAGTTGCAAGTTGGTACACAAGGATAGGTGAGGCACCGGGTGCCGGTATCGCCCTACAAGTTCGGGGCGTGACATCATCACTAGAAAATCAGGGTTTCAATAACATTTACGTCGAACCAAGGAAAGAAGGACTTGAGTAATCAATCTAGGGTAATGATCAGCAGGGTTAAGTGTTGGATCAAGAAGCTGAATGGTTTTGAAGATTGACAAATGAACTCGGAGTTGAACCAGGTCCATCACTGGATACATAGACACACAGAGCAAATGGCACGTGAGGTGATCACACACAGGATATAAACACAATCAGTGATCTAAAGAGATATCTCCTGATCGAAAAGGTTGAAAATTGATAGGGATATGGATTTCTTATTCGGTAAGGACAGAATCAAGATAGAAGAGGATCTGGGAAGTTGAGATCAACTAGAACCCTTCCACTAAGGAAGAGTTGAATAAGAATTCTAGTATATCTTCTCGACTACTGATCCTATATATTGTCAAGTGTTCTTACTGAACAGGTGCGCACAAACATAGAAGTGAAACTAGAATTGAGAGCAAAATTACCAAAGCAATTTTGCAAGCAGTTCGAGTGAGAATTCCTGTGCGACTCAAAATCTACTTGAACCAGCTAGGAGAACCAGTTCCATCTGTTATCTTTTAGTCTAGTTTATTTGTAGTAGGCGATTACAAATTGTATCTTTCTGCTTTATCTAGAAGCAATTGTAATAGGTACTGAGTATTCAAGTTAGAGTTAACTTGGAGCTTGTCGCAAATAGCTAGAGGCTAGTTTGACACAAGGGGATTAGAGTTAGTCCTTAGTTTTACAAAAGAGTTTATTTTGTAAATGTTGTTTTGCTCATTGACTTAGTGAAGAGTTTGGCAAAATCCTACTGGGAAGTAGGTCGTGGTCTTTTCACCTTTTGAGCCAGGTGTTTTCCACGTAAAATTGTTGTGTTCTTTTATTTCTGCAATTATTATTCCGCAAACTGTAGGAGTTGGAACACATAGAAGAACCTGGTCCTTCTATAACTAGTGCACGCGAGAATTGGACACCACACAAATTACCCCCTCCTCTTGTGTGGTATTGACGTGTAGAACATCAATTGGTGTCATAGCAGGTTATCCTTGAAGAGTCTAACACCTTAGGAAAAGATTAAGATGAGTGCACCACCTGGGAAATAGGAAGGACAATCAACTGCTAGGCCACCACTCTTCAATGGACAGTACTACTCTTGGTTGAAGAACAGAATGAAGGATCACTTAATTGGGTAAGACTATGGATTATGGGAAATAGTCAATGATGGTCCTTTGGCTACCATGAAAAATACTACTGAAGGAGTAGACGTGCCAAAGACAAGAGCTGATTGCACTGCTGAAGACTTAAGAAAATGGGAGAAAAATGCAAAGTCCAAGAAGTGGCTTGTGTGTGGACTCGGTCCAGACGAGTATATAAGAGTTCAAAGATGTACCACTGCCAAAGAAATTTGGGACACTTTGCAAGTGGCTCATGAAGGAACACCTCAAGTAAAAAGTTCAAGAGGAACTCTACTATACTCTCAGTATACACCATGAAGGAAGGAGAGACCATCCAAGTGATGTATACAAGGTTCACCACACTAACCAATGAACTCAAGTCTCTTAGAAGGGTCATTCTTGAAGAAGACAAGGTTGAGAAAATTCTGACGAGGGTTTTGCCAATCTCTTGGGAAAGTAAGATCACTGCTATTCAGGAATCCAAGAACATGGCAACTCTCATGTTGGATGAGCTAATTGGAAATCTCTCTACTTACGAACTTAGAAAACAGACAATGAAGATGGATGCTCCCAAGAAGGAAAGAAGTATGGCATTGAGAATCCCTGAAGGAGCAGATCTGGAACAAGATGATATGGACATGATCACCAAGGAATTCAGAAACTTTCTCATTAGAAAAAAGGGCATCTCAAGAGGTGGAAACTACAACAAGGCAAAGGCTCCAGAAACACCCACCAACGAGGGATGCTACAAATGTGGAAAAACTGATCATCACATCAAGAACTCTCCTCAGTGGGAAGTTGAATGAAAAAGGGAAAGATCTGAGCGAAGGAACCGGTTCATCCTAAGAAAAACACAACAAAAGCCATGGTTGCTGCTTGGGGAGAAAGCTCAGACGAAGAATCAGAAGATGAAGATGGAGATGAACAAGTGCTTATGGCAATTGGAGAATCAGATGAGGAATCATGTGAAGAAACAGAGGTAAGTATATCTCATCTCAAAAACAAGATCAAGTTCCTATCTAAAGAAAAACTCTCTGACTGGTTACTTGATTTCATGGGCGATTTTGAAGAAATAAATAAAGAAAAAGAACAGTTGTCTAAGGAGTGTGTAATGTTAAAAGCAAAGTGTAAGAACCTGGAACTTAGAGTAAGTGAATCGGTAGATGAAAACACTGCCTTGAAGAACCAGGTTCATCCACTTGAAACTAAGGTCCTAGAGTTAAAGTCTGAAAATTTAAAACTAAAACTAGGAACTAGCAAGAAGACAACTGACAACTCTCAACTCATGTTAGAAGATAATATAGGCAGACTAAAAGATAAGTTGTACAATAAATATGAACAGATAAGAGTTCTAAAAGAGGAACTTGGAAAGGTCAAACATGAGTTGGATCAAACATGCAAATGGAATAAATCTTCTGATGCCTTGACATGGCTTCAAGAAAATCACAGTAGCAACAAAAGAGGACTTGGCTTTGGGAGTCCACTGCCTAAATGGGATCCCAAAAGCAAATACCTCACACTTCCTAAGAATAAAATATGCACCCACTGTGGTAAAACTGGTCACTACAAATTGAATGCAATGCAAAAAGACAGGCCAGTCAAAAGAATGAAAGTTTTGTTCGAAAGAAAAATTGGCTGCCAAACTGGGCCAGAAAAAGATTAATTCATCCTCTTTCTCATAGAAAAGAACCCAAACTACCTAAGACTAACCCATGATTTTTTTTTGCAGGTTCAAGTGAAAGGAGGTAGTCAAATATGGTACTTGGATAGTGGCTGCTTAAAACACATGACAGGGAACAAGGAACAGTTCATTTCACTTGAAAACCTCAAAGGAGGAAATGTCTCCTTTGGAAATGGAAATAAAGGTGAAATTATTGGGGTTGGAATGGTAGGTAAGGATGACACACGTTCCATTGAGAACGTGTACTTGATAGATGGCTTGAAATATAGCCTGATCAGTGTGTCACAACTGTGTGACAAAGGTAACCTGGTTGCAGTCACCTCTACAAAATGTTTTGTGATTAATCTTATCACTGACAAGATTGTTTTGCAGGGAAAAAGATTGAATAATATCTATATCATAGACTTGTCCACACTATCATAAAACGAATTAACTTTTTTGAGTGTGTTGGACAGTGATCCCCTTTTTTGGCACAAAAGACATGGACATGCAAGTCTAAATCAACTCAACAAACTAGTCTCCAAGGACCTAGTGATAGGTCTCCCTAACATTAAGTTCAAGGAAGACAAATTTTGTGAGGCTTGTGCAGGGGGAATCAGGTAAGGTCCTCATTCAAAATCAAGAAAATGATTAGTACCACCAAGACGTTGGAACTGGTTCATATGGATCTATGTGGTCCTATGAGAACACTAAGCAGAGGTGGTAAGAGATATGTAATGGTGCTTGTTGATGACTACTCTAGATTTACCCGGACATTATTCCTAACATCTAAAGATGAAGCATTTGATATGTTTACTTCCATTGTTAGAAGAACTCAAAACAGTTAGGAAATCAACTTGCATCAATAAGGTCTGATCATGGCACTGAATTTGAAAATGCAAAGTTTGCTGAATTTTTTGATGAACATGGCATAGATCATAACGTTTCTGCCCCTAGAACTCCACAAAAAAATGGTGTTGTTGAAAGAAAGAACATAACTCTTGAATATATGGCTAGAACCATGCTTCTTTCTAGTAAACTGTCTCATAGCTTCTGGGCAGAAGCAATAAACACTGCATGCTACATCATAAATAGGTGCATGACTAGAGCACTTGTAGAGAAGACTCCCTATGAGTTACTTAAAAGGAGAAAGCCCAATATATGCCATCTTAGGGCTTTTGGCTGTAAGTGCTTTGTGCACAACAATGGCAAGGACTCCCTAGGTAAGTTTGATCCTAGAAGTGATGAGGGAGTATTCTTGGGATATTCCTCACATAGTAAGGCTTATAAAGTATACAACAAAAGAACTATGTGTGTAGAAGAAATTGTGCATATTGTCTTTGATGAAACTAACATTCTTTCTGAGAGACAGGAACCGGAAGATGAGGAAATTGGGCTAGTCAGAAAATCTGATCAAATTGGACCAACTATGGAATAAGGAACATGTGATGGAACATGTCCATCTACTCTGAGCAACCTGATATGGGGAACTCAACAACAAAACTTATTTGAACCTGTACCTGATCTTGTTCCACAGCAACGAGGCACTGTAGGATCATCAAGTCGTGAACAGCTCGTTTTAAAGCCACACAGATACCAGAGGTCTCACCCCATTGAGAACATCATAACTGATTAAACATCTGGAATCAAAACCAGATTCTCTCTGAAAAGTCTGTGCGCTTTTGATGCCTTCCTATCCTTGATAAAACCCAAAAGTGTTGCCGAAGCCTTACAGGATGCAGATTGGGTAAATGCCATGCAAGAAGAACTCAATCAATTTGAAAGAATCCAAGTTTGGCATCTGGTACCCAGACCACTAGATAGATCAGTGATTGGCACAAAGTGGGTCTTCAGAAACAAACTTGATGAAGATGGAACAGTTACAAGAAACAAAGCTAGATTGGTGGTCCAAGGATATAGTCAAGAAGAGGGCATAGACTATGATAAAACTTTTGATCATGTGGCAAGGCTGGAGGCATTCAGGCTCCTCATAGCATTTGCTACCTACATGGAATTCACCCTCCACCAAATGGATGTCAAGAGTGCCTTTCTGAACGGCTACCTAAAGGAAGAAGTATTTTTCAAGCAACCTACAAGATTTGAAAGCAAGGAGACTCCATAACATGTGTACAAACTTGACAAGGCTTTGTATGGACTCAAGCAAGCACCAAAAGCATGGTATGAACAGCTATCTGAATTCCTGCTCGAACATGACTACAAAAAAGGTAAAATTGGCAGCACCTTGTTCTTGAAGGAAAAAGGTAAGGATCTCTTGGTAGTACAGATATATGTAGATAACATAATATTTTGGGCAACTTCTGTTGAACTAAGTAAGAAATTTTGCTAAACTAATGGGGAGTGAATTTGAAATGAGCATGATGGGTGAACTTAATTTCTTTTTAGGCTTACAAATTAAACAAAATTCAAATGGAACTATGATCCTTAGCAAAAAATATGTGAAAGAGTTGCTCAAAAGATTTAAAATGGAAGACTCAAAAGAAATTGACACTCTCATTGCAACAACCACAAAACTAGATGTAGATGAACCTGGTTCATCTGTTGATCAAATGTTGTATAGGGGGATGATTGGGTCTTTATTATACCTTACTACCAATAGACCTGACATTGTATTCAGCGTAGGGCTTTATGCAAGATTTCAGGCTAATCCAAAGGAGTCCCATTTAACTGCAGTAAAGAGAATCCTTAGATATCTAAAAGGCACCACTGACCTATGTCTTTGGTACCCCAAAGATAGTAATTTCGATCTTCTGGGCTATGCTAATGCTGACTATGTAGGGTTTTAGTAGATAGAAATAGCACCTCAGGTATGGCACACTTTTTGGGCTCATGTCTTGTGTCTTGGGCCACTAAGAAACAGAATTCAGTAGCTCTATCTACTGTTGAGGCTGAGTACGTGGTTGCAGCCTCATATTGTGCTCAGCTACTATGGATTAAGCAACACCTGATGGACTTCGTTATAGAGGTTGGATGCATTCGTATCTTATGTGATAACACTAGTGCTATTAGTATGACAAAGAACCCCGTTCATCATAAAAGAACAAAGCACATAGATGTTAGGCACTATTTCCTAAGAGACAACTATGAGAAGGGAATGATCTCAATTGAATTCTGTGCTACTGACAAACAAATTGCTGACATCTTTACTAAAGCACTAAGTAGAGAGCATTTTGAGAGAAACAGGTTAGAATTAGGGATGATTAAGATCACCTAATTGAACCAGTTCAAAACAAAACAAAACAAAATTAAAATTTTTTTTTTGTTAGGATTCTGAAATGTGTAAATAATCAGAAATAATCATTGCTCAATTTCATGCCTTAAAAGGGCATACTCACTTGCCATGTGTTAATATGACTCCTTGGTTACTAATGATGTTTTTCTATTTTTGTAAATTGAGGCCTAATCAAGAGATTCTTACAAGATGAACCTAGTTCATCGTTGCTGATTCATCTGACTGACAAGGTGCGTGCTCATCCCTATACACTTATTGAAATATTTATAGTTACTCATGAGTAGGACTCTATCCATAATAAGCTAGTTTCACAAACTAAGTACTTATCCCAAATTTGAACCCGTTCCAAAGAGTCCAACCAAATTAAATTAGCCTAGATTATAGGGGAGTCATAACTGTCACTTATCATCTGACACTCCTGAGCCGATTAGACTCCCACCTGACCCATAATTACACCTGTTTTACATTTATTAACCAAGCCTTTAAAAACGCATCATCACGTCTCTAAGTCTTCACTCTCTTTTCTTCCAAAAGGCATAACCGTCAGAACTAGTTCAACTTTCTACTCAAACCCTTGATCAAACTCTTTTTCATTACGAAAATCATAATCATGTCTTCCACACCACCTACTGCTACGTCCTCCTAAATTACACCTGACTATAGTATCATGCTTGAAGATACTAGTTCAACCCCATCTCAATCAAATTCTTTCACCCAATATTAATCACATTCTTCCACCCCTCAAACCAACCCTACTCTGTATCCTCCAATCGTTCATGTTATACCACCAAGCCCTCCTCCAGAACCCAGGAGAAGACATGTGAAAATGCTAGCCAGAAAGACTGTGGCCTCTGTCTCTCTTGCTCAAAAATTGAATGCAAAGCTTAAGTTAGCCAGGCCCAAGAATCTGAGATCTCTAATGATTCTTTCAAATCCGCCAATGAGGGGGAAGCTACTGGTTTGTCTGACTCTGAACATGTAACATCTAAAATTGGGTCTGAGTCTATCAATTCTGAAAATAGGTTTGTTTTATTTGGCTCTATAGTGGATGTGGAGATTCCTAATAGGAGAAGAAGAGGAGGTAAAAATAATATTGTGAAAGAAATTGAGAGAGGGGGAGAAAGTAGTACTGTGAGGGGAACAAGGGAAGTATGTACTCCACTGGCACTTTGTGATCCTGAACCAGTGTTTGTTGAAGAAGGTGCCAAGGATTTTAGGGGGAAGTAATTCTAGAGAGGATGCAGAAGGGCTGGAAAATCTTCAACATCCAACCAATGAACCTGGTTCATCAATTGAGGAAACTTTGGCAGGACTTATGAGAAAATTAGGGGAGAGCTATAAACCCAAGAAGAAGGAAACCCCCAAGACCAAGAAAGTTGATCCTCTAGTGGCAAACAAGAAAAGAAAATCCACTTCGTCTGCTGAAACTTTCATTCCTAGAGGTCGCATTACAAGGAGTGTAATAAGGCAGAGTGAAGAGGAGTTACAGAAAGCTCTGAGGGAGAGTAAGGAAAAGAAAGCTACAAAGGGGAAGGCAAAAGTGTTTGAGCCCGTAGAGGTTGTTGATGTCGAGGAGATGGACCTGGTCCATCAAGAGGAACAAGTGGCAGAGGTTAAGCCTGAGATACCCAAACCAAAGAAGGCCAAGACTTCTTCCAAGAAGTCAGCATCTGTGTCTGCTACACCCTCGACTGTTACTAAGCAACTTAAGTCCACATCAAAGAAGATTTAGTTTGATGAATATAATGAGTGGAGCGGTGAAGAAGCTGAGGAGTCTGGTGGAGAGACAGACAAGTTGACAAAGTTTGGGAAGCGTACGATACTGAAAGGCAGGTTGTTACAGGATCTTGAAGAATCATGCATGATTTACCTTGTGGGCACTCTGGATGTGCAGGGCTGGAAGGGCATGGTCCTTCAACTTGATGGAAGGTTAGCAAGAAATGAAATTGTTGAATTCATGGAAAATGCAGAGGTCAAAGATGGAAGGGTCTCCAGTCAAGTAAAGGGGATTAATATCTACTTTGATGCCAAGGAGCTTGGCGAGATTCTTGGGATTCCCTCTAAGGGATATGATGATTATACAAGGCAGAGGTGGACCAGCTTGGATGTCCTTCCTTCAGCACTTCAAATCACTAGAAGATTCAGTGAGAATGATGAGGAGGTCGAACCTAGGGCTGTGTATAAAAGTGAGATGAAGCCTCAGCACAAAGTGATTTTTGAATTTGTCAACAAGTGCATACTACCTAGGCAAGAGAGGAGGCATATAGAAAACTACATTGATTTAACTCTGATAGAATGCCTGGACAGTGGACGGAAAATCAACTGGCCCTCTTTCATCATTTAGTTACTGGACAGGTGGTAAATAGAACCAAGGCTCATGCTATCCCATATGGGTTCATCCTAACGACTGTGCTGGCTCACTTCAAAGTACCTGTGAAAAAGGCAGAAATGGCCACAGTCAAGGATCATTTTGGGAAGAGCACGCTTCTGACTTGTGATTATGCTGTGAATTTTCCTGATGATGAACTTGGTTCATCAAGAAAAATGCCTGTGAACATCAAGGTCATGGAGTTTGTGCATGAAAGTGGGGTTAAGGATGCTGAAATCCTTCGATTGAATACCCGCCTTACAGACGTCGAGGTTGAGCGGGATGCTCTCAAAGCTGAACTGTCCAAAGAAAAGGAGAAGAATGAAGGGATTCTTCATCAAATTCTCTCTCTTCTCCAAGCAAAGACCTCATCCCCCACTCATTCCAATCCTTAGGTGTCCAGTGTCGTCCCTAAACCATCTATGACCCAGTTCGGGATTTTTTTGTTTTCTTCTTTTGCTCATGGTTGTGACTATTTTTATTTCTTTGTGTGTTTGTTTACTAAACTATGATATAATCAATGAATTTTTCTGTTTCCGCTCTTATTTTTGTCTCACTTTCTTTAATAGCCTGCATTCTTGGTTTACTTCTGATGATTAATCCATGTTTGCACTTGCAGTTGCCTCAGTGGCCATGAGTAATTATTATAAAACTGGTAATTCTAACACTTTGCAACTTTTCGATGATGCCAAAAGGGGAAAGATATGTTTTATTGGAAAATTGTGATATTTATAACCTAATGAACCTGGTTCTTTATGATAAATGCTTAATGCTATAAAAAGTGTCCATGTTGGATTAAAGTTATTACAGGTCTAAGCACAGAGTTTGTCATCATCAAAAAGGGGGAATTTGTTGGATCAAGAAGCTGAATGGTTTTGAAGATTGACAAATTAACTCAGAGTTGAACCAGATTCATCACTGGAGACATAGACACACAGAGAAAATGGCACGTGCGGTGATCACACACAAGAGATAAACACAATCGGTGATCTGAAGAGATATCTCCTGATCGAAAAGGTTGCAAATTGATAGGGAGATGGACTTCTTATTCGGTAAGGACAGAATCAAGATAGAAGAGGATCTGGGAAGTTGAGATCAACTAGAACTCTTCCACCAAGGAAGAGTTGCATCAGAATTCTAGTATATCTTCTCGACTACTGATCCTATATATTGTCAAGTGTTCTTACTGAATCGGTGCGCACAACATAGAAGTGAAACAAGAATTGAGAGCAAAATTACCAAAGCAGTTTTGCAAGCAGTTCGAGTGAGAATTCCTATGCGACTCAAAAGCTACTTGAACCAGCTTGAAGAACCAGTTCGATCTATTATCTTTTAGTCTAGTTTATTTGTAGTAGGCGATTACAAATTGTATCTTTCAGCTTTATCTAGAAGCAATTGTAATAGGTACTGAGTATTCCAGTTAGAGTTAACTTGGAGCTTGTCGCAAATAGCTAGAGGCTAGTTTGCCACAAAGGAATTATAGTTAGTCCTTAGGTTTACAAAAGAGTTTATTTTGTAAATATTGTTTGGCTCATTGACTTAGTGAAGAGTTTGAGAAAACCTTACTGGGAAGTAGGTTGTGGTATTTTCACCTTTTGAGCCAGGTGTTTTCCACGTAAAATTGTTGTGTTCTTTTCTTTCTGCAATTATTATTCAGCAAACTATAGGAGTTGGAACACATAGAAGAACCTGGTTCTTCTATAACTAGTGCACGCGAAAGTTGGACACCACACAAATTACCCCCCTCTTGTATAGTATTGACGTGTAGAACATCATTAAGAGATGCTATGGAAGAAACCTGTGTTTTCATAGATTCACGATGATACAAAAGAAAAATCTTGTGGGACAATCTCCGAAACAATGGGTTCTCACATGGGTTTGTTCTAATCTCTCCCTATAGAGGAAGATCTAGGGGTTAAGGGAGTTATAGCCCTAGAAGAAGAAGGCTTGGCAGTACTACTTTGAGGAACAGAACTACAAGGGGATAACGAACCTAAAATGCGTAGTCTTCCACCTCTCCTACTCATAATAGGGGCAGTAGAGGGAGGGAGTTCATCAATGATCACCACCTTACGTGGGTCAGACGGTCATGAAGGATTTAACGAACGAGAAAACATCTCTAATGGTGGAAATACAAGATGAAAAAGAAGAACTACAAGAGAAGATAAATGTAGGTAAGAGGAAATAAATTTTCGAAATTGAGTGTGAAGAGGTATTTACGAGGGACAAGCAAACGTGAGCGATGGTCATTATGAATTATCATCATGGATCCGTCACTTCGTGACTGATGCAGCCGCAGAAAAATCCTAAAAAGCCGTTGAAAACTACAGAACCAATTACAATAAAACATGTGTCTTGAGCATTAAATGGACATGCCATATGTCTCATCGATTCAGAAAAAGGAATTATGATAATCGGGAAAAGGCAGTAAGAAATTCTGGCCATAAATACTTACCACTTCCCGAATATTCAGTTGAGAATATTTAGAAAGTGGGGGGACTATCTGTATTGGTAGAAAAAAGGCATGACATGTGGACCATCAACAAAGTGATAAGTGGCACTTTCAGTTAAATAGATTAAAAGAATTGAAAAGGCACGAGTGGAATACCCCTGGTGTTCCATCAGAAAAGGTACCATCTCTGACAGCAGGAAAAGAAGAAATAGGTACGAGATGAATGAAGACCATAGAAAGGAAAGATTCATGAATCTATTACAAATAAGGATGGGAAAATGCCATTGATCGTGATTATTGGAAATCTTCAATCATTAATGCAACCATTACAATTATATATGGTAACAAATAATTAATGAAATTAATACCATTAACAAGCCAGAATTAAGTAGGAAAATCATAATAATTATGTACCCTTATATATGGACTCGACCCTCATTTGTAAAGGCATTTTAATTTTTATCAATATATGCAAGTAGTCTTTTACTTTATTCAAAGTGTTCAAATTGCAATTTCGGAAAAGATTAGCGATCTACTTTAAGCTTTCTTTCCTTGCTTATTATTTTCATTATTCTTTTTATTCTTCGAATTATCAGGAAGCTGAAGTAATTTTGGTTATTAATAACCCGATTTTTTTTTATATTAACTTTGACCGTAATATTTTTTTTCTTTTTGGTTAAACACGAAGGTCATGTTTTCTTGTGTGAAGGGTCAAATTAAAATGAAAGGAATATTCTGACTGCTTTAGATGTTTATTCCAAATGATAGTTATTTACCCCCAATGTAAATGAGGCTCCAATTCGCACTTTTTACTTCATTTAGGTGTTCCTACCTTTATCAAATAATACCACTGAAATTATCCACACAACCCGGGGCCAGGTACCTTTATAAGTCAAGAATAATTGAAATGCCATTTCTTTGGCACTTTTTCCCCTTAGAATTTATTCCACTAAGCCAAGATTAGGTCATGGCGGTGACATCACCATGCTTGTTAATTGGGCGTCAATTAAAAAAAAATTAAATAGTCATTCATTTTACCGTTTAAATTAAAAATAGTCGATAAATATATAATCTATATATATAATATGTGTATAACCTTGTACAATCCAGACGATTATTTGTAAATATCACTAGTATTTGCAAAATATTGATGACTAATAAACTACTCCATAAAATTGTTGCACTTCAATATTTAAAAATAGTGAATTTTTTGTGACCTAAAATGAAACAATCAAAAAGGTTGCTCCTAAATGACGATACAAAATATTTCCCCTTTTTGTGCACAGACTTCTTATTTTTCTTTTTTGGGTGTTTACCAGGACTCCACTCTACGTACTAATTAAGATTACATAAGAAAATTCGTCTTGGATAAAAAAAGATAGGCAAAGGCTTGTTGAAATAGATATTTAGAGTTTAACAACATAATTAAGAACAACTGCCACATGTGTAACACAATGATATTTTAGATTGATTGTAAATATGTGACGTCAAATCAAAATGAAATCGAATATATATGACTGCTTTCATATTTATTTACCTCCTATATGGATGGAGAGACTAATTCCCACGGCATTTTTCTTACTTTAATCTCGCAACACATATCTTAAAGGAATCAAAGAAAGTAGGAATTAAGGGTAAGGACATTATTGTTGAACAAACACTTTTATATAAAGGGACTCTATCCATTAGCCTATGCAATAAACACAACCAGCATTTCTTCTTTCTATAGCCAAACCAAAAGAAAATCTTTGTAGTTTTAACACTTTAATTCGCCAACACCTAAATATATGGCACCAAAGAAAGACATTTCTAAAATAGGCCAAGAAGGCTTTACTCTTCTTGAAGAAATGTATGAAAGAAAGAAAAGGCCTTCTTCTGCGCCATACCAACCACAGAAGTCTCATATTGTTCAGCTGAAACCAGCTTCTGCGCCCATTCAAGGGAGAGTTATCAACAGTCATGAAGCTGTAAAGTTATATGGAGGGATTGTTTTCTCTGATTATTCTAAGAGAAAATCAACAACTTTGGCTTATTAATTAGTGCCTGCTGCAGGTTGGCTATTGTAGTTATGTATAATATGTATGTGATGAAGCTTTTTTTTCTTTTTCTTTTTTTTTAGAAAAAAATTAGATTAATCCATCCACCCGAGCTTTCACCTCTCGTGGTGTTGGAGGATTTGGCAAAGATCCCTACCATATAAGCTATAGCTCGCTACTTGTATGTGTATTATATGTGGACTAGGGATTAGTTATCTTCCCTAGCCTTATCTGAGCATGTAAGTGATGATGTTTTATAATTCACTTATATATAATAATATAATATATGTATATATATCACGCTCCCTTGTGATTTAATTTGGTCATGAACCATCTTTTGTTTTAAGTTAATATACCACTAAGTGGGCCATTAATATACCCTGCAGCTATTTTCATTGGGGTTGGAGTTGGGTGCAGGGGCGGTTCAATCACAATAGTGGCCTAAAGCTAAAATTATTTATGAGGCCTTAAACTTTTTCTGATTAGATTTTATGTATATTTTATCTGATATACATTTTTCTTGCTTTTTGGGTCAAAATTTGAAATATAATCAAACTTTTTTCTAATAATAATTTATTAATTGATAGTAAGGTTAATTCTTTTATATTTTTTTTTCTTTTTCTCCTTTTTGGATTCATTATCATTTAACTCAAATGAATAAGGACATGATCATTTTAAAAAGATTTAATTTAGTATTTTATTGTTTGTTAAAAGCATACTAATAACACATTTGTGGTAATTTTATTGAAGTTTCAATTTTGTAATTGTTTTTTAGTTTTGAGATGCACGTGATTTTTTCTTGTTCACATACTTAAATTCTACTTTAGTATATAACAAAAGAGTAATATATACCTATGAAATAGACATATGGAAAATAAAAAATATCACATTAAAAAGACAATAAAAGTTATAATAATAAAATCTGATTCTAGAAGTTGATAATTGATAACAAAATAAGTTAATTTTACTTTGTTTACTTTGATATGCTTGAGAACTTTCAAAAGAATGAAATAGAATTGCAGTTCAAGTTATTCAACGTGCTTTTTCTATTTGACAAATATGTAGCGCATATATGAAAAGAAGAGAAAAAGCATAATTACAAAGAGAAATTAGGAAAAGACGACCTTAAAAATGAAAATGAAATGTTATATCCGTATCCCTTGTTAGAACTTGTCCTTTTTGGCCACTTCTTTCCTTTCGTATAAAAGTTTTGTACTCTTTTCACTATCAAATCCAATATTTTTTGTTAAAAAATTAATCTAATAAATTAAGAGATTTTTTCGTTCCTATACCATATAGGAAATTATATTACTAAATATGTTCATGATTTGAAATTTACCCGCCCTGTTAATAGTTTTTTTACAAAACAGATACAATGCATTAAATACAGAATCTTAGTAGATATAATCTTCCTATTTAGGCGCTAAAATTAAGGAACTAAATATTCTTTCAGATATTTCATTAAATAAGGAATCATTGTAGTATTAAAATTCCTTATTTAGGTGCGCTAATATTGGGGAATTAAAGATTCTTTCAAAAAAATTCAAACGCAAATCACGCTGTATTAATTTTTGTCTCTTTCTATTCAATGTATCCAATTTGTAAATATTTTGTAAATAAATTGTAGATTATTTGTATTTTGATTGTAGATGCTTTGTTTTTTATTTTCACAAATTAAAAATGACTAAAACTTCTACAAATCTTCTGCAAAAAACGCAATTATGTCGAAAATCCCAATTAAACTACAATCGAATGAGAATTGGGTGATACGATATTGAGATCTGTTTGACTTTGTAGTTTATTTTTAGTTTTTTTGTAGAATTTTTGTAGATGAATAGAAAATTTTGTAGTTATATTAAATGTAGTTATTATGATGTTTAGAATACAATTTGTCTACGAAAAAACTATACATTAACTACATTCTGAACACAATCTACAATTTAACTACAATCTAACTACAATTTAACTATAATTTATCTACAATTTATCCACAATTTCTGTAATATGTCTTCTTCTTCTTCTTCTTCTTCTTCGAGATTCAATCTGAAAATCAGTCAAAACCAAGTCCCATCTTCACCAAAAACCCTCAAAATTGAGATATAAACTCCAAACCATATTCCCGATTATTTTCAACAACACCCAATCCAAACAAATAATGATTTTTGAAAACCCAAATTTGAATTCAAGATTTCAAGCTTTTTAATGGTTGTCAATGGTGGATTTGAGAGAAGAATAGATGAAGAACATATATATGATCGCCAATTTCTGAAAACGATGAAGAACAGAATGTAGCAATTTCGACTTGTTGAATCTCGAAGGTCTGAATTCTACAATTTGAAGAAGAAGGAAGGGAGAAGAGGAAGAAAGGGGAGGGGAAAACGGCTGGTTACAAATGATGGGGAGAGAGAAACGTGGGATATATGGACACCTTTAATTAAGGAGTAAAAATCTGCCCATTAATTATACCCCTTTAATTAAGGAGCAAAAAACTGCCCATTAATTATAATCCTAAATTAATTATGGTATAGATTATGTAATTTGGTATACTAAATATAATTAAATCAAACCTTAAACATGGAGGGTGATAAGGTTTCATATATGGTATAGGAATGTAAAAATTTCATAAATTAATTAATAGAGTACTAATGGGCCTAAAGAAAATGCTTTATTTACTTGGCCCTTCAGCCGCCCCGGGTTGGGTGTGAAGCAAGAAAAGTCTAATATTGAATTTGGGGATTTGGAAAATTTGTTGCCTGAACTTGCCGGCTCCGACTAGACCCTTTTTCGGTGGATCTCCGACGATGTGAAGCAGAGGCAGAGCTAGGATTTGAAGTGTATGAGTTCTGAATTTTAAGATAAGACGATGACCTTAACTAATATACAATAACTAGTTGACTAGAGAATGAGTATTGTTATTTAATATATATTTAAGAAGTAACGAACCACACAAACATAATATATTAATATAAACATTATCATTTCAATTGCACTCGACGACTTGTCATGTTTTGAAAATGATCAATGATCGCATCATTAGGTACACTTTCAAATATTTCATCCTCTATATAACAAACTAAACAATCATTCAAAAAGTCATCACCAATCCTGCTTCGCAAGTCATTTTTAATAAACTTCATTGAAGAAAAAGCCCTTTCGACCGTTGCAGTAGCCACATGTAATATCAAACTCAGCTTCACAAGCAAATAAACAAGTCCCCATGTCTTGTGAATATTTGTTTAAACCAATGTCTTCGAGAGATCGCCAAGCCCTTTCAAGTTAGAGAACACATTGTCCATTTCTCGCACATAGTCAATACAGTTGTCAAGCTCACTATTAAGATCTTAATGCTTAGAAGAAGTGAACTCATTTGGATAATATGTAGCAAGTTTCATAATCTTGTTTTTATCATAACTTGCAAAAGAATCATCAGGACTCAAACTAGCCATACCAAGAAGAAGATCAGTATTTACTTCACTAAAACGACTGTTAAGCTCCGAAAGTTGCAAATCAATAGCAGCACAAAAATATCTACGTACAAATGATGAGAATATGTAACAGATGATCTTTTACGCTTAGACCTTCCAAGACCATACTTCTCATCCATTTTTTGTATCACAATACCATTTTTATCACATAACAAAGAGACATCTTCCATCAAAGAATTCCATTTAGATTCCCTCATTGTTTGCAATTGCCTCTTTGAGAAATCAACAAGTTTCATAGCACTAACAATATCTTGATCTTTTCTTTGCAGAGCCATATTCAAATCATATGCAATTGCCAATATTTTTAACATCACATGTAATATACACACAAACTCATAAGATCTTATATCTTTCACTGGACCTTTTGCCAGTGCTTTCTCCTAATAATTTGAACCCTCATTTGTAAGAACTCCAAGTACGTGAAAATTTGATGACAATAAAGAAATAAAGTTACGCAATGTCTTAAAGTGTGATCCCCAACGGGTATCACCTGATCTTTGAAGCCCAAATTCTTAATTTAATCCACTTCATGTATGAACTTCACCAAGCACTAATAACTCATCTAATTTTTCAGCTTGATCATCTCTAAGAATCTCCCTACACTTATAAGAACCTCCAAAAACATTCAATACATTAGCAAGAATGTCAAAAAAAATATTTACATCATGGTGTTTCTTTGCAACCGCTACAAGAGTCAGTGAGCAAAGCAATGTATGCAATATGCCGAAGGATAATCTTTCAGAATCAAAGTTTTAAGACTATTGATTTCTCCTTGCATGTTACTAGCTCCATCATACCCTTGTCCCCGTATTAGAGATGAACTCAATGAATGTTGTAAAAACAAAGAATATATTGCTTTTTGTAATGCATGTGCAGTAGTAGCTTTAGCATGAACAAGACCAAGAAATCGATCAATAAGTTCACCTTCCTAGTTGACATAGCGCAGAACAAGAGCTATTTGTTCCTTACGAGAGACATCCTTAGACTCATAATATCCAAAACAAATCCCCATTCAAGTCTTCAATAATGTCACCTTTTCTTGTGCACAAGAATTCACAATATCTTTTTGAAATATCAGGAGAAGTCATGGTGTTATTTTTTGGAGCCTTTTCTAATATGTGATGACCCAAAAGGGTCATCCCTTATTTTTATGTCAAAACGATGTTCTGAAATCTTGAAAATGTCCTTTTATCTCACCTAGGTTTGCGTGCGCAGGCTGGACGCATAGCCGGGAAGCCTTTATATGAAAAACTGAGAAAATACTAGTTTTTACCTTAAAATTTTGATTTAAGTTGACTTCGGTCAACATTTTAGATAAATGGACCTGGAACCGTGATTTGACAGTCCTGGAGGATTCGTAGGAAAATATGAGACTTGAGCGTATGCCCGAAATCGAATTTCGAGGTCCCAAGCCCGAGAAATGAAATTTTGAAAGAAATTGTTTTTGTGAAAATATAAGAGATTTTAGAAATTTGATTATATTTGAAAATTATGGTATCGGGCCCGTATTTTGGTTCGGGATCCCGGTACAGGTTCAATATGATATTTGTGATATGTCTGTAAAATTTGATAAGAAACGGAAGTCGTTTGACGTGATTCGAGCCCGTAGTTGTAAAATTTGATACTTTAGAAGTTTTGGAAATTTTCTTTTATTTTAAGGCTAAATTCGTTGTTTAAAGTGTTATTTTGGCGATTTGATCGCACGAGAAAGTCTGTAGAATATTTTTGGGATTGTGTACATGTTTGGTTTGGAGCCCCGAGGGCTCGGGTGAGTTTCAGATAGGCATCGGGGTGATTTGAACTTAGAAACTCTGGTGTCTCTTTGCTGTATCTGGTGTCTGAGCTTTCATACTATGAGAACGCATGGAAAGCCATGCGAACGCACAACACAAATGGGAAGGGGGGTTGGTTAACTCTATGCGAACGCAAGGGTCCTTCCGCGAACGCATAGGTTGGTGAATACTGGCCTATGCGAATGCATATGCCTCCTGTGAACGCACTGCCTAACTGAGGGAATTGGGGCTGGGTAGTGTTAACTTTATGCGAACGCACCCTTTGGGATGCGAACTCAATGGGCAGGGGAAGGGCAACCTATGCGAACGCATAAGGTTGGTCGCGAACGCTTAAGGCAAATTTTGCCCAATTTTCTTAAAAACAGTAGCATTACGGGATTTTATCAAAATTTCATAACTCATTCACCTAAACTCGAACTTGGGCGATTTGTGAAGAGGGATTTCACTACAAAACCATAGGTATGTATTCTTAAACTCATTTTCTTCAAATTTCATTAACACCCATTAGATTTTTAGGCCTAAATTATGTTCTTAAGGGTAGAAAATTAGGGAGTTGGGTAGAGTTAGGGCTTTTTGATTAATTGGAATTTAGACCTCGTTTTGGGGTCGGATTCCGGAACTAATTACATATTCGGGCTCGTGGGTGAATGGGTGATCGGTTTTTGGTCCGAACCTCGTGTTTTGACCAAGCGGGCCCGGGGTCGATTTTTGACTTTTTGGGAAGAATGCTAGAAAACCAATAATTAAAGATTGGAATTGAATTATTTAGTGTTTATTGATGTTATTAAGTCAATTATGTTTAGATACAATTGAATTGGAGTCAAATTCAAAAGGAAAAACGGTGATTGAGGCTTGAATTTTGTCGTGGAAGTCGAGGTAAGTGTTTGTCCTAACCTTAGCTTGAGGGAATACGTGTTGTGTCTTATTTTCTATGTGTTAATACCATGTTCAACGTATAGGTGAGGTGACGAGTACCTATACGTTGGTATCAAGCATGCCCGTGAGTCGGATATTATGAATTATGTGGTTTTCATTGATATTTACTATGTCATAGCTTGAATTTCACTTTGTGGTTATTCATTTTGGTGGAAATTCTTGGTAATGAGTATTGTTGAGTATTGGTTTCGGTTGAGAAAGTTTATGTGAAGATATGTACTTGAGTGAGATTGGTTATAGTTGTGTCCCTTGCCGGGATGTTATGATTTATTATTATGGTTCATATTGTTGATGTTTCCTTGCCAGACTTTTGTTATTGATATTGTTTGGGTGAGGAAGACTGTAAAGCACGAAGGGTGATACCGTGTATTGCTTATTGTGAGGAAGAGTGTAAAGCACGAAGGGTGATGTCGTGTGTTGATCATTGTGAGGATGAGAGTGTAAAAGCACGAAGGGTGATGCCGTGCCATATTATGATATTAAAAGCACGAAGGGTGATTCCTTGCCGTTTCTATTGATTATTGTAAGGATGAGAGTAAAAGTACGAAGGGTGTTGTCGTGCACTTGCATTTATTATTTGGTGAGGATGAGAGTAAAAGCACGAAAGGTGATGCCGTGAACTGTTTCCTCTGTGATCTTATTCCCTGTTGTTCACGTTGATATTGAATTATTGTCTTATTTCAGTATTTCCTTTATGTGGTACTTCTTTCCCCAGCATGTTCCCCTTTTTCCTTGTACCTAGTTGTTTACTTCCTGTTATTATTATTTCCTCTGAATATTGTTAAATTGCACAGGTTTTTTGGTTGTCGTGTCCTAGCCTCATCACTACTTTGCCGAGGTTAGGATCGACACTTACTCAGTACTTGGGGTCAGTTGTACTGATGCTAAACTCTGCACATATTTTTTGTGCAGATCCCGGTACAGGACCCTACGGACATTAGATCGACAAGGCTGCCTTTAGCCCACGTGGAGAAACCGACGTAGTCTTGTTGGCGTCCGCAGGACTTGGCGTCCCTTCCTATTTCCTTTGTATTCTATTCTAGTTGTTCCAGAAACAGATGTACTTATTTCATTCAGACTTTTATATGTATTACTCATACATAGTCCGTGAGTTAACATTCTGGGATTTTGATTTGTGAAATTTCGTTAAGGCATTGGATTGAGTTATATACCTTGCTTCATTTTGTACTTTTATTCATGTTAATGTTGTATTTCACCTGTTTACGACTAATAATAAAGGAATAAAGTAAATTGAACATTCACGTTGGTTTGCCTAGCGGGTTCAACGTTAGGTGTCATCACGGTCCCGACGGTGGGAAATTCGGGTCGTGACAAGTTGGTATCAGAGCACTAGGTTGCTTAGGTCTCACAATTCACGAACAAGCTTGGTAGAGTCTGAGGGATCGGTACTGAGACGTTTGTACTTATCCCCTAGAGGCTGCAGATTTTAGGAATACCTTCACATCTATTCTTCTTTTTCATGCAATTTGAATTCTAAATTCTTATCGAATTTCTATTCTATTCTCTCGCAGATGGAGAGAACACGTACTTCTTCATCCACTGATCAGCAGCCCGAGCCTCCAGTTGCATCTTATACGAGGGGCCGAGGACAAGGACGAGGCAGGGGCAGAGCTCAGCCCAGAGCAACAGCCCCTGTGGCGGAGCCTTAGGTAGAGTTTGCTGATGAGGTTCCTGCTCAGACAGTTCCGGCGGGACCAACTCAGGTTCCTGAGGGTTTCATTGCCACCCCGGTACTCCAGGATGCTCTGGTCCATTTAGTGGGCCTTATGGAGAGCGTGGCTCAGGCAAGTCTACTTCTTGCAGCACCAGTCGTCTCTCAGGCTGGGAGAGGATCCCAGACTCCCGCCACCCGCACACTAGAGCAGTTAGCTTCTCAGTTCTAGACTCCAGCACCTTAGACAGCTGAGGTTGTTTAGCCGGGTATTGTGGCTTAGGTCGTTGATGGGGAAACTATGTCTACTGATGCTTTATGGAGATTGGACCGGTTCACCAATCTATTTTCTACTACTTTTAGTGGTGCACCTTCATAGGATCCCTAGGATTACTTAGACAGTTTCTATGAGGTTCTTCGAAACATGGGGATCGTGGAAACCAATGGGGTCAATTTTGCTACTTTCTGCGTTTCAGGTCCCGCCAAGACTTGGTGGAGGGATTATTGCTTGACTAGACCAGCTGGGTTACCACCTTTGTCTTGGGCTCAGTTCTCCGATTTGTTCTTGGAGAAGTTTCTTCCTATTACTTAGAGAGAGGAATTCCGGAGGCAGTTTAAGCATCTCCAACAAGGTTCTATGACAGTTACACAATATGAGACCAGGTTCATCACTTTGGCCCGACATGCTATTATGATACTCCCCACCGACCGAAAGAGGGTGAGGAGGTTTATTGAGGGGCTAGCTCAGCCGATTAGACTGCAGATGGCCTGAGAGACAGGGAGTGATATTTCCTTTCAGGAGGCAGCCAATGTGGCCAGATGGATCGAGATGGTGTTATCACAGGGTAATGGTCAGGGGTCTGATAAGAAGCCTCATCATTTTGGACGGTTTAGTGGTGTTTCATCTGGGGGCAGAGATTCTTTCGGTAGAGGCCATCCTTCTTGGCCGGTTCAGCCAACACTTCAAGTATCCCGCAGTGCCCCAGGTAGTCGTGGTTCCCACATGCCATATTCTGATCAGTTGGCCTACAATGCACTACCAGCTCCTATCAGTGCATCGCCGCTCCAGAGTTTTTAGAGTGGTTACTCCGGTCGACAGGGACAGTTTCAGGGCCAGCAGTCTCAGCAGTCGAGATCTTGTTATACATGTGGTGGCCTGGGGCACATTGCTAGATTTTGCCCCCGGGCCTAAAGTGGTTCTCAGAACCAGGGTCCCGTGCTATGATTCCCACACCAGGTGCTCCGCCACCCTCTCATCCAACTAGGGGTGGAGGTCGAGGTGCTAGAGGTGGAGGTCAGAAAGTCAGAGGTGGAGGTCACGCTACCAGAGGTAGAGGACAGCCAGCAGTACGCCGTACCAGGGATGTTCAGATTGGTGGGGGCCAGTCCTGATGTTATGCTATTCCAGCCAGAGCTGAGGCTGAGGCCTCCGATGCAGTCATTACAGGTATGGTTTCAGTTTGCAGCAGGGATGCTTCGGTTTTGTTTGATCCGGGATCCACATCCTCCTATGTGTCATCATATTTTGTTCCTTGTTTGATTATGCCTCGTGATTCTCTGAGTACTCATGTATATGTGTCTACACCGGTGGGTGATTCTATTGTGGTAGATCGTGTCTACCGTTCGTGTGTAGTGGTTATTGATGGTCTTGAGACCAGTGTAGATCGTTTACTCCTTGATATGGTTGATTTCGATGTCATCTTGGGGATGGATTGGTTGTCGCCCTATCATGCTATTCTGGACTGTCATACCAAGACCGTGACATTAGCACTGCCAGGGTTTCCTCGACTAGAGTAGAGAGGGACTTCTGGTCATTCTTCCAGCAGGGTTATCTCGTATATGAAGGCTCGGCGCATGGTCGAGAAGGGGTGTTTGGCCTATTTGGCCTATGTTCGTAATTCTAGTGTCGAGGTTCCTTCTATGGAGTCTGTGCCCATTGTCCGTGAGTTTCCAGAAGTGTTTCCTGCAGACATGCCGGGTATGCCACCCGACAGGGATATTGACTTTTGCATTGAGTTGGCTCCGGGTACTCAGCCCATTTCTATTACGCCATATTGTATGGCCCCGCCAGAGCTAAAGGAATTGAAGGACTAGTTGCAGGATTTGCTAGATAAAGGCTTTACTAGGCCTAGTGTTTTGCCTTGGGGTGCGCCAATCTTGTTTGTCAATAAGAAGGACAGAACAATGAGGATGTGCATTGATTACCGGCAATTCAAGAACAAGTATCCATTGCCGAGGATTGATGATTTGTTTGATCAGCTTCAGGGTGCCAAGGTATTTTCAAAGATTGATTTGAGATCTGGCTACCATCAGAGTAGGATTAGGGCCTCCAATGTCCCTAAGACAGCCTTTCGCACTCGGTTTGGGAATTATGAGTTCTTAGTGATGTCATACGGGTTGACAAATGCCCCAGCTACTTTTATGGATTTGATGAACCGAGTTTTCAGGCCTTATTTGGATTTGTTCTTGATTGCCTTTATTGATGATATTCTGATTTATTCCCGCAGTCGGGAGGAGCACGAGCAGCACCTTCGAGTCGTTCTCCAGACTCTGAAGGACAGTCATTTGTATGTTAAGTTTACCAAGTGTGAATTCCTGTTGAGCTCAGTTGCATTCTTGGGCCATGTTGTATCATCAGAGGGTATTCAGGTAGATCCCAACAAGATTTCAGCAGTTAAGGATTGGCCTATACCCACATCAACTACAGAGATTAGGAGTTTCTTGTGCTTAGCAGGTTACTATCATCGGTTTGTGGAGGGCTTTTCATTTATTGCATCCCCGATGACCAGGTTGACCCATAAGGGTGCCCAGTTCAGGTGGTCAGAAGAGTGTGAGGTGAGCTTTCAGAAACTCAAGACAGCCTTGACCACGATACTGGTGCTGGTTTTGCACTCAAGTTTAGGGCTATATACTGTATATTGTTATGCTTCTCGTATTGGACTTGGTGCAGTGTTGATGCAAGATGGAAAGGTTATAGCATATGCTTCACGTCAGTTAAAGGTCCATGAGAAAATTACCAGTTCATGATTTGGAGTTAGCAGCTACTGTTCGCGCGCTGAAGATTTGGAGGCATTATTTATACAACGTGCCTTGTGAGGTGTTCACGGATCACAAGAGTTTGCAATATTCGTTCAAGTAGAAAGAGTTGAATTTGAGGCAGGGGAGATCGTTGGAGCTATTGAAAGACTATGACATCACCATCTTATATCATCTGGGGAAGGCCAATGTAGTGTCCGATGCTTTGAGTAGGAAGTCATCCAGCATGGGTAGTCTTGCTTATATTACTGTCGGGGAGAGACCGCTTGCTTTAGATGTTCAGGCTTTGGCCAATCGGTTCATGAGATTGGATGTTTCTGAGATCGGAAGTGTTCTATCTTATACTGTGGCTCGTTCTTCATTATTCGACCATATTCGGGATCAGCAGTATGACGATCTTCATTTGCGTGCCCTTAGGGATACGGTCATGGTGGTGCCAAGCACGTTTCAGTTGGTGATGATGGAGTGTTGCGTATGCATGGTCGTATTTGTGTGCCTAATGTTGATGGACTGCGGGAGTTGATATTAGAAGAGGCCCATAGTTCCCGGTATTCCATTCATCTGGGCGCCACAAAGATGTATCAGGATTTGCGGCAGCATTATTGGTGGCAGAGGATGAAGAAGGATATTGTGGAATATGTAGCTCGATGCTTGAACTGTCAGCAGGTTAAGTACGAGCACCAGAGACCCGGTGGATTGATGCAGCATATTGAGATTCCTAAGTGGAAGTGAGAGCGTGTCACCATGGATTTCGTAGTTGGACTCCCACTGACTCAGAGGAAGTTCGATGCGGTATGGGTCATTATGGATAGGCTGACGAAGCGCATTTCATTCCTGTGGCAGTTTCCTATTCTTCGGAGAGGTTAGCAAGGATCTACATCAGGGAGATTGTTCGCCTTCAAGATGTTCCCGTGTCTATTATTTCTTACCGAGGTACGCAGTTTACCTCGCATTTCTGGAGAGTATTTCAGCCTGAGTTAGGCACGCGGGTTGAGTTGAGCACAACGTTTCATCCTTAGACGTACGGACAGTCCGAGCATACCATTCAGATCTTGGAGGATATGCTGTGAGCATGTGTCATTGACTTTGGAGGTTCTTGGGACCAGTTCTTGCCTTTAGCTGAGTTTTCCTACAACAACAGCTATTCGTCGAGCATTCAGATGGCTCTCTATGAGGTGTTATATGGTAGGCAGTGTCGGTCGCCGGTTGGGTGGTTTGAGCCGGGAGAGGCTCGGTTGTTGGGTACGGAGTTAGTGCAGGATGCCTTGGACAAGGTTAAGATCATTCAGGATAGACTTCGTACAGCTCAATCCATGCAGAAGAGTTATGCCGACCGCAGAGTTCGTGATTTGGCATTTATGATCGGAGAGCGGGTATTGCCTCGGGTGTTGCCCATGAAGGGCGTGATGAGATTTGGAAAGAAGGGCAAGATAAGCCCTAGATTCATTGTTCCGTGTGAGATTCTTGACAGAGTGGGAGAGGTGGCTTATAGA
Organism: Nicotiana undulata; assembly: GCA_005239495.1. Taxonomy (NCBI): domain Eukaryota; kingdom Viridiplantae; phylum Streptophyta; class Magnoliopsida; order Solanales; family Solanaceae; genus Nicotiana; species Nicotiana undulata. The sequence goes on from ML285407.1 coordinate 78,883, forward strand.
CTTGCGTTGCCATCGAATTTACCAGCCGTGCATCCAGTGATTCATGTATCTATGCTTCGTAAGTAACACGACGATCCATCCCATGTGTTAGACTTCAGCAGTGTCCAGTTGGGCAATGATTTGACCTACGAGGAGGAGCCGGTAGCCATATTAGATCGGCACATTCGTTAGTTGAGATCGAAGAGTTATTCTTCGGTTCGTGTTCAGTGGAGAGGTCAGCCTTCCGAGGCAGCTACCTGGGAGTCCGAGTCCGATATGCGGAGCCGTTATCCCCATCTATTCCCCGTTTCAGGTACTTTTTTATGTTCGTTCGAGGACGAATGTTTGTTTTAGAGGTTGAGATTTTGATGACCCAAAAGGGTCATCCCTTATTTTTATGTCAAAATGGTGTTTTGAGACCCTGAAAACCTCCTTTTATCTCACCTCGTTTTGCGTGCGCAGCCCGAGCGCATAGCCGGGAAGCTTTTGTATGAAAATTTGAGAAAATACTAGTGTTTGCCTTAAACTTTTATTTAAGTTGACTTCGGTCAACATTTTGGGTAAACGAACCCGAAACCGTGATTTGACGGTCTCGGAGGGTCCGTAGGAAAATATGGGCCTTGAGCGTATGGCTGGAATCGAATTCCGAGGTCTCAAGCCCGAGAAATGAATTTTTGAAAGAAATTGTTTTTCTGAAAATATAAGAGATTTTAGAAATTTGATTATATTTGAAACTTATGGTATCGGGCCCGTATTTTTGTTTCGGAGCCCGGTACAGGTTCAATATTATATTTGTGATATGTCTGTAAAATTTGGTAAGAAACGGAAGTCGTTTGACGTGATTCGGACCCGTAGTTGTAAAATTTAATACTTTAGAAATTTTGGAAATTTTATTTTATTTTAAGGCTACATTCGTTGTTTAAAGTGTTATTTTGGCGATTTGCTCGCACGAGCAAGTCTGTAGGATGTTTTTGAGGTTGTGTACATGTTTGGGTTGGAGCCCCGAGGGCACGGGTGAGTTTCAGATAGGCGTCGGGGTGATTTGAACTTAGAAAATCTGGTGCCTCTTTGTTGTATCTGGTGTCTGAGCTTTTATACCATGAGAACGCATGGAAAGCCATGCGAACGCACATCACAAACGGGAAGGGGGGTTTGTTACCTCTATGCGAACGCAAGGGTCCTTCCCCGAACGCATAGGTTGGTGAATGTTGGCCTATGTGAACACGCCTCCTGCGAACGCACTGCCTAATTGAGGGAGCTGGGGCTGGGTAGTGTTAACTTTATGCGAACGCACCCTTTGGGATGCGAACTCAATGGGCAGGGGAAGGGCAGCCTATGCGAACGCATAAGACTGGCCGCGAACGCATAAGTCTGGTCGCGAACGCATAAGGCAAATTTTGCCCAATTTTCTTAAAAATAGTAACATTACGGGATTTTATAAAAATTTCATAACTCTTTCACCTAAACTCGAACTTGGGCGATTTTTGAAGAGGGATTTCACTACAAAACCATAGGTATGTATTCTTAAACTCAGTTTCTTCAAATTCCATTAATACCCATTAGATTTCTAGTCCTAAATTATGTTCTTAAGGGTAGAAAATTAGGGAGTTGGGTAGAGTTAGGGATTTATGAGTAATTGGAATTTAGACCTCGTTTTGGGGTCGGATACCGGAACTAACTACATCTTCAGGATCGTGGGTAAATGGGTGATTGATTTTTGGTCCGAACCTCGTGTTTTGACCAAGCGGGCCCGGGGTCGATTTTTAACTTTTTGGAAAGAATGCTAGAGAACCTATAATTAAGTATTGGAATTGAATTAGCATTTATTGATGTTATTAAGTCAATTATGTCTAGATACAATTGATTTGGAGTTAAATTCAAAAGGGTAAACGGTGATTGAGGCTTGATTTTGGTTGTGGAAGTCGAGGTAAGTGTTTGGCCTAACCTTAGGTTGAGGAAATAAGTGTTGTGTCTTATTTTCTATGTGTTAATACCATGTTTAACATATAGGTGAGGTGACGAGTACCTAGACGTTGGTGTCAAGCATGCCCGTGAGTCGGATATTATGAATTATGTGGTTTTCATTGATGTTTACTATGTCATAACTTGAATTTAACTTTGTGGTTATTCATTTTGGTGGAAATTCTTGGTAATGAGTATTGTTGAGTATTGGTTTCGGTTGAGAAAGTTTATGTGAAGATATGTACTTGAGTGAGATTAGTTATAGCTGTGTCCCTTGCCGGGATGGTGATATTTCTATTGTTGTTCCCTTGCCGGGATGTTATGATTTATTATTATGGTTCATATTGTTGATTTTTCCTTGCCGGACTTCTGTTATTGATATTGTTTGGGTGAGGATGAGTTTAAAGCACGAAGGGTGATTCCGTATATTGATTATTGTGAGGAAGAGTGTAAAGCACGAAGGGTGATGTCGTGTGTTGATCATTGTGAGGATGAGAGTGTAAAAGCACGAAGGGTGATGCCGTGCCATATTATGATATTAAAAGCACGAAGGGTGATGCCGTGCCGTTTCTATTTATTATTGTGAGGATGAGAGTAAAAGCACGAAGGGTGATGTCGTGCACTTGCATTTATTGTTTGGTGAGGATGAGAGTAAAAGCACGAAGGGTGATATCGTGCATTGTTTCCTTTGTGATCTTATTTCCTATTGTTCACGTTTATATTGAATTATTGTCTTATTTCAGTATTTCCTTTATGTGGTATTTCTTGCCCCAGCATGTTCCCTTTTTTTCCTTGTACCTAGTTGTTTACTTCCTGTTATTATTATTTCCTCTGAATATTGTTAAATTGCACAGGTTTTTTGGTTGTCGTGTCCTAGCCTCGTCACTACTTTGCCGAGGTTAGGCTCGACACTCACTCAGTACTTTGGGTCGGTTGTACTGATGCTACACTCTGCATATCTTTGTTGTGCAGATCCCGGTACAGGACCCTATGGACATTAGATCGAGGAGGCTACCTTCAGTCCACGCGGAGAAATCGAGGTAGTCTTGTTGGCGTCCGCAGGCCTTGGCATCCCCTTCTATTTCCTTTGTATTCTGTTCTAGTTGTTCCAAAAACAGATGCACTTATTTCATTCAGACTTTTATATGTATTACTCATAGACAGTTCGTGAGTTGTGACTCCAACATTCTAGGATTTTGATTTGTGAAATTTCGTTAAGGCATTGGATTGAGTTATATACCTTGCTTCATTTTGTACTTTTATTCATATTAATGTTGTATTTCACCTGTTTACGACTAATAATAAGGGAATAAAGTTAATTGAACATTCACGTTGTCTTTCCTAGCGGGTTCAACGTTAGGCACCATCACGGTCCCGACGGTGGGAAATTCAGGTCGTGACATAATACCATATTTTTTACATCTTCCTTCCTATCTGCATACCATTTTAAGAGATCTAAAAAATGGCCTCTTCTTGTAGAAGTTATACTCTCATCATGCCCCCGAAAAGGCATTCTTCTTTTAAAAGATATCTTATCACATCAATTGAAGCATTCAAGCGAACTCGATGTTCATTTGTAATTTTCCAGATTTCTTGTCCCAATAAGTTAGAATGGATTGTTCTTGGTTCATTAAATCTAGTATCATCTTGAAACATCAGTTATGAAAACTATTTACGTCACCGACATGTGACTTAAGCCTTTCTAGACCTTTATTCCAACCTCTAAAACCATCCGTTGTGAAAGCATCACCTACTTTTTTTTTATATCCTCCAACCTTATTTTTAAACAAGTAACAATATAAGCAAAATGCTGCATCTTGTTTAATGCTATATTGTAACCATTGAGAATATGAAGTTCTGAACCATTCAGGATTAAAGTGACGCATTATTCCTCCAAAATTTCTATTTGGAAAGACAAAATCACGAGGTTGGCAAGGTCTATTTTTTATATAATTTCTCCTTACTCGGTCATGTAAATTAGGAGGATATTCTGAAATTAGTTTTCTCTCAGCGAGATCGGGCTCATAATCCAACACTTTATCCTATGCATGTGAAGGATTCACATTGTTATTAATAACTGGACATGAAGAACTTGTCAAAGGAGAGCTAGAAGAAGTTGTAGAAGCTTGAGCTTTGTAAAAAAGCGTGATCATATCGACTTTTGCTAGTAGACCCTAAAAATCACAAAACACAAATTAAAACATCAAGTTGTATGTTTCACAATGCTTCAGGTCTTGGCTGCTTTGTGCTTGAGTATATTTTTACAAATAATTTAGTATTAGCCTATGTGAAAATAATACTAGAGCAACATACTAGTTTCAAATAGTGATTCAACTTTTCATTTGTTTTCAAAATATTAAACACCAAAATAACAGTTACAACTAATAATCTTGCTTCCCACATTTATTATATAAAATATAATTAAAAAAAAATTCTTTGAGTAGTACCCAAATGCAATTGGTCTCACTGTGATGACCCAAAAGGTCATCTTATGTAAACTTAATTATGACTGTGTTCCGAGGCCCCGAAAGCCTCCGTTAATCTCACCTCGATGTGCATGCGCAGCCCGGGGCGCGTAGTCGGGAAACTTTTATGTGGAAACTTGATAAAGAGTTGAATTTATGATAATTAATTGAATAAAGTTGACTTTGGTCGATATTTTTGGTAAATGGATCCGGACCCGTGATCTGGCGGTCCCGGAAGGTCTGTAGGAAAATATGGGACTTGGGCGTATGCCCGAAATCGAATTCCGAGGACCCAAGTCTGAGAAATGAATTTTCAAAGAAAATTATTTTCTGAAAATAATTAAGGCTTATGAAAATGAACCTCGATGTGAAACCTGTGTTGCCGGGCCCGTATTATGTTTCGGAGCCCGGAACAGGTTCAATATGTGTTATCTAAGTTATCTGTGAAATTTGGTAAGTAACGGACTTGATTTGACAGGTTTCGGATCAAAAATGGGAAATTGAGTGTTAGTGTAGTTTTGAGGATTTTCATAGAAATTGAAATTTGGTTTGGAACGTGATTTATGTTATCGAGGTCCGAATATGATTCCGAGACCGGGAATGGTTCTGTTATGTAATTTGTGACTTGTCCGCAAAATTTGATGTCATTCCGAGTCGTATAGGTCGGTCCGGCACATGGTTATAGTAATCAAGAACTTGAAGTTTCTTAAGTTATGGTTTTAGGGGTTTTGGGGTGTGATTTTGAGTTTTAGCGTTGTTTTGAGTTTTCCGTGGGTTCGAGCAAGTCCGTTTGATGATTTGGGACTTGTTGGTATTTTTGGACGGGGGCTCGGGTGGGCCCAGGTGACTCCCGGACCCCCAACGGGGCTAAAAACCAACTAAAACAACTGTTGGTGCAGGTATTGCTGGTGTGACCGCAGGTGCGGTTGCCCAGCCGCAGGTGGGGGACCGCTCTTGCGGTCCCAGCCTCGCAGGTGCAACCCCCAACTTCGCAGGTGGGAACCCAGCTCCTCCTGCCCTTTTCCGCAAGTGCGGCCATTTCTTCGCAGGTGCGGTCCCAAGGTCGCAGGTGCGGAAACCCCGGTAGGCAGCCTGTATTTAAGTGTCAAAACTCGGGTTTCCTTCATATACACCCATTCCAACCTCCATTGAAGGGTCGTAAGAGCTTGAGAAACCATTCCTCGACCCATTTTCAGTAGAGGTAAGTAATTTCACTCTATTTTACTAGTTTAATTCATGTATTGTCAAGGGGATTAACTACTAAATCTTAGAAAAATCTAGGTTTTGAGTAGTAGATGGGATTTTTGAGAATTTGATGAACTATCCAATTAATGCTATGAATTCAAGTAGAAACTTCATATTAATGATCCTTAGGCTATGGGTGAGTGATTCCTCCGAGAATTTTCAGGATTCGAGCATGCGGGCTCGAGGTCAAATTTTAGTATTTTTGGAAGAATAGTAGAAAAATGTATAATTAGGCTTTGGAATTGGTTTATTGAGTAATTATTGATGTTAATAAATCCATTATGTCTAGATATTATCGATTCAGAGTTGGATTCGAGAGGAACGGCTGTATTAGAGGCTTGAATTGCGATTCTTGGACACGGAGTAAGTGTCTTGCCTAACTTTGGTGACGGAATAGGTATTTTGTGCTATGTGATATGTGTTTATCATGTTCAATGCATAGGTGAGGTGACGAGTACCTATGTATTGTGTGTCAAGCATGTCGTAAGTCTATTTTGATGAAATTCTTGTTATTACTTCCATATTCATTGTATTATGAAAATTGTTTCTACTTGGAAGTTGATTGTTTGTTGAAAATCCTTGTTGATAAACTTGTGATATGATGGTTCAATTGAGGACCTAATTTGTTAAGAGATATAATTGAAAGGATTGGTTATAGCTGAGACCCTTGCCGGGCAATTGTTATGATATTGACTGATATTCTCCCCTTGCTGGGTGATTATGATGTGTATTTCAACTATGCTACATTCCTTGCCATTCGATATTTGTCATTGTTTTGGTGAGTAAGAGTGTAAAGCACGAAGGGTGATGTCGTGCCATGATTTACATTGATTACGTCATAAAATGCATAGTGAGGAAGAGAGTAAAAGCACGAAGGTTGATGTCGTGCCATGATTCACATTGATTAAAAGCACGAAGGTTGATGCCGTGACATGATTTATATTGCCTCACATTATACATTGCACTGTGAGGAAGAGAGTAAAAGCACAAAGGGTGATGTTGTGCCATGATTTATATTATCTTATACCATACATCGCATTGTGAGGCAGAGAGTAAAAGCACGAAGGGTGATGCCATGCCATTACATACATTGCTCGCATTTATACTTGTTACGTTAGCATCCTTGTTAATTTGCTCTCTTGCTTTCTCCTATGTGTTAATCAATTGTTCTTATCTCTCACTTGTTACCCCCATTAATTGCTCCCGTATCCCATACTTATCTGGTTATTCCTGCGTTTGTCTATGCTATATCTTGTAGAACTGTACATGCAGATTATCGTTGTCAGGTCTAGCCTCGTCACTACTTCGGCCGAGGTTAGGCTCGGCACTTACTCAGTACATGGGGTCGGTTGTACTGATGCTACACCTGCACCTCTTATTGTTGTGCAGATCCCGTTGTTGGACCCTGTGGACTTCACTAGAGGGAGTATCCTACAGTCCACCTCAGAGATTCTAAGGTAGACCCGCAAACGTTCGTGGGCCTTGGCGTCTCCTCTATCTCTATTTCCCTATTCTGTCTTACATTTATCCTAGTCTTTTCTGAGACAGTTCATGTATTTTTTCTTCAGACTTTGTATTTAGTACTCTGTTAGCATGTCCGTGAGTAGTGACTCCGGGTTTTGGGAATTATTGCAACGTATTGTATTTTGTTACCTTCGTCTAGTTTGGAAAATTTATCTACTTTCGTGTTATGAATTATAATTTGTTCTAGTAAATGCTATCATTTCCGTGATAATATGTTAGTGTAGTTTTCCACGTTGGCTTGTCTAGCGGGTTCAACGTTAGACGCAGTCACGGCCTGAAGGTGGGATTTCGCGTCGTGACACTCACTAAAATACTAAAAACAAGAAAGTAGGACCAATGGACCACATACCTTGTCAGTCGGCTTGTCGAGGATTCCGAATTCCAAGTTCGAACTTTTTGAAAGCACAAATTGACAAAGAGAATAGAGGTCAAAATATGGGACAACCCTAGAATCAAAGATTAAAAATCAGATTTTGTATAAATTATAAAATATAGAATATAAGAGAAAAACATGAAGCAACAAAATCATAAAAGAAGAATTGAAAAAGGAAGAAGGGTCTAACTTCTAAGGGAGAAAGTGGTGGCAACTAGCAGCAAAAATCGATCAATAGAGACAGAGTCACAATGACAGTCACAAAGCAGATCAGCAGAACCCTAGCTTTTTTTTTTATTTGAGGTTTCCGATTTCCTCCTTGTTTGGAGTTGGAAGGCATCTGTTTTTTGCTTTTTGTTTAGACTTTTGTCTTTTATTTATTAGAAAGAAAAAAACTATTAAAAATATTAGTTTAGAGGAAAGTCAGAGGAATTTTCGTTGGAGTTGTTTGGGAAAACGCCGTCGTTTACTTTACTCATTTAGTTTGTGCTTTCTAAAAATAATGATATCACACTACTTAAAGAGGGATTCAAACTCAGGTATGTCCCAGCGAACCCAGACCCCCTTACCATTGAACCCAGACCACTTTTTTTACTGGGTTCGGCAGACGTGTGTGTATATATATATATATATATATATATATATATAATGTAGTAAATTTTTCAATACAAATACATGGTGTCGGAAAAAGTCATTGAGTTTGCCCGAACCCGTACCCACAAATATAGCTCTGCCCCTGATGTGGAGGACCCATCAGTCAGCTTTCTTAAGGGTTAATAACAAGTAATAGGGTCAAATATGGTTAATGGGGCGAATATTATAGCTAATTTTAGTGAAAACAGCACGGGCTAGTTAGTTTTCGGACTGGTAAACGAAAAATAGTTAGCGTTTGCAAAGTCATTAAAGAATAGTCATTATTTGTTGTAACATGGAATGTTTCAGCATAATATACTAGAGATTGGTGCACATGTGTATGAACTTCCAGCATATTATGTTGGAGCTCCAACACACGAAAAGTTCCAGCATACTATACTAGAGATTGAAGCACCTGTGTGTGAACCTCTGTTAGCTTCCATGGCTATGGAAGCTCTAAGCTAAAGCTTAACTTGGAGAAGATGATAGATGAAGAAATCGGAGGAAAACAGAATATTGTTTCATTGAATAAGAGAAAGGGAAATGAAGTATATCGATACAAACAAGGAGCTAAGAGTATTTATACAAGAAATTAGTTACTAACCTCCTAACTAACTTTCTAACTACCTCTCTAATAAGTTAGCTAACACTCCTCTTAATCACCTTAGCTAACTATGGTTAGTAATCCTACTTATCTCAACACTCCCCCTCAAGCTGAAGGCTTGAAGAGGTTTTTCACTCCCAGCTTGTTCAGTAGATAATCATGTTGAGCCTTTCCCAAGTCTTTTGTGAGTAAATATGTTAACTGTCCTTCGTGGATACATGTTGAGTTTTCATCACCCCTTGAACTATTCTTTCTCGAACAAAATGGCAATCTATAACAATGTGTTTAGTACTTTCATGGAACACGGGGTTGGTTAAATTTGAATTGAGTTTAGCGTGAACCCCAAGGTCTTTGAACAACCTAGTCAGCCAAACTATCTCAGCAGTACATGATGCCATACTTCTGAACTCAGCTTCTGCAGAACTTATGGAAACAGTCTCCTGTTTCTTTGATTTCCATGAGATCAAAGCATCACCAAACTTGACTACATAACCTGTGACTAACCTCCTAGTTTGTGAGCAAGAGACCCAGACAGATTCACAGTATGCAGACAATTGATTTTCATTCTCTATTGACATGAAGAGTCCTAGCGCAGGATCCCCTTTTATGTACCTCAAAACCCTCAAAGCTTCATCCAAATGAGACATATTGGGACTATGCATATATTGACTCAAGACTTATACCACAAATGCTATGTCTGGTCTAGTCATAGTCAAGTAAAGTAGCCTCCCTATAAGTCTTTGATAGATGCCTAGATCCTTGAGTGTTGCATATGTTGCTTCTGAGCTCTCTAAGCCTACTACAGCCTTGTTATACTCCTTAGATATTAGCTTTAAATTTAACTCAAGAGGTGTGCCTGCTGGTTTAGCTCCCCCTAGCCCTGATTCATAGATGAGGTCCAATGCATATTTCCTTTGAAACATGACTATTCCTTCTTTTGATATAGCAACTTCAATGCCCAAAACTTCAGATCACCTAGATCTTGTATCTTAAAGTTTCTTTGCAAGTTTGCTTTTGTCTGGTTCAATAGCACCACATTGTTGCCTATGATCAGTAGATCATCCACATACACCAGCACCACAACTAAATCAGTGCCCTTGTGTTTGGTGAACATAGAATAGTCAAAGTGGCTTTGTTGAAATCCCATGTGCAATAATGCCTCTGTTAACTTCTTATTTCATTGCTTTGGGGCCTGTTTGAGCCTATAGAGAGCCTTATGTAGTTTGCAGACCTTGTGAGACTCCCACTGTCTAGAAAACCCATCAGGAATCTGTATGTACACTTCTTCCAGTAGATCACCATTGAAGAAGGCATTGTGCATATCCATTTGATAGATGACCCACTGTTTAGCAGCTGCTAAGGCAATAATGGTTCTCACTGTTACCATCTTGGAAACAGGAGAAAATGTTTCTGTATAGTCAAGTTCCTCTTTCTGGCTATAGCCTTTGGCTACTAGCCTGGCCTTGTACCTCTCAACATCCCCTGATGCCTTGAACTTTACCTTGAAGATCCATTTTCACCCAATAAGAGTTTTACCTGTAAGAAGATCCACAACACTCCATGTGTTATTTGCCTCTAGAGCAGCTATTTCAAGTTTCATAGCCTCAATCCACTTGGGGTCTAAGGCTGCTTCCCTGAAAGATTTTGGTTTTGTGATAGAGGAATAGGATGATATAGCATGTAGATGAGGAGATTTGAGAGTATCATAAGACACACATGAGGAGATAGGATATTTGCAGGTATTAGATGTGACTGGTTTTGTCACATAATCTTGCAACCAAAGAGGAGGTTTACTAGGTCTTGATGACCTTCTAAGGTTTATTGAAGGAGTCCGTGAAGGCTCTGGAACACTAGGCTCTTCAGTAGAAGGAGAAGAACCTAAGAAGGCAGGCTCCAATAAAAGAGATGAGTGATGTAGAATATTAGGAGAGAATGTGTTCATAGGTGGACTCTGAGAAGCAACAAGTGTCAAAGGAGTATCATCATAGGGATCAAGCATAGAATGCATTTAAGGGGTAGTACATTTCACAGAAGTCAGGTCTAGCACAGGAACCATGGGTGTACTAGTGATTTGTAGATATTTAAAAGGAAAAACGTCTTCTTTAAACACCACATTTCTACTTACAATAAAGGTTTTTGAATGAAGATCATAGACCTTATAGCCCTTCTGAGTTGAGGAATAGCCTAGAAATGCCCCAAGTACTGCTCTTGAAGCAAATTTGTCCAACTCCTTGGGTGAGGTTGCATAACATAAACAACCAAACACTCTGAGATGAGAGAGAGATGGAGCATGCAAATAAAGCATCTCATAAGGTTATTTTACACCAATGACTCTCGAGGAAAGCCTGTTGAGCAAGTAAACAGTTGTAGATACATACTCTCCCTAGAATTTCAAAGGAACAACAGCTTGAAACTTGAGAGCTCTGGCCATTTCTAAGATTGTTATGTGTCTCCTCTCATCAACTCCATTTTGCTGAGGTGTGTAAGTGCAGGTACTTTGATGAATTATACCCATAGATGACAATAGACTGTGAACCTCATGATTAAATAATTCACTGGCATTATTAGTTCTAAGAGTCTTAACTGATGTAGAGAACACATTTTTACCCTTGTTAGGAAATCTTTTAGAATTACCAATGTATCAGACTTAGAGACAAGTAAGAAAACCCAGGTAAACCTAGAATAGTCATCTACAATAGTGACAAAGAACCTTTTACTGTTATATGTAGGTACCCTATAGGTCCCCCATACATCACAATGAACCAGTTCAAAAATAACATTAAAGGCAATAGTGCTTAGTTTGGAAGGTATCTTTGTTTGCTTGGCTAAAGGGCATACAGTTCCGTGTGTCTAAGAGTTCTTCAGATTACTCAGAGCAGTGTATTTCTTTATTACATCTATAGGTGCATGGACTAGCCTTCTATACCAAAGTACACTAGATTTAGAATGTTCATTAGCCTTACACGCAAACTTATTCCCAGACTTAGCTACAAGTTTCACCTCAGATACTTGTTGAGGAGTTGTATGATTATTTACTTGAGTTGGATCATGATTGGATATACCACCTATTGCCTTGCAGTAGATACAATACCTTGTCTTCCTTACCAATCCCCTTCACCTGACCACTGTAGATATCCTGGAAGATACAGAAGTCAGGGAAAAATGCCACAAGGCACTGTAACTCCTTGGTCAATTTAGACAAAGACAGTGGATTGTATTTAAACTCTGGTATGTACAGAACATTGTTGATATACTGATAGTTAAACATATTTGCTCTTCCTATATGTGAAATAGAAGCAACATTTCCTGTGGGCAAGTGAACCTTACTTCCCTTTTGAGGTGGAACTAGCTGACAGGATCTTAACATCTCTAGTGTGGATGTCATATGATTTGAAGCTCCTGAGTCTATTATCCAATTGTGGTTAGCAGGATTGGGCAATAGAGTTATCAGTTTACCTGCAGTTGTAGCTCTGGTAGAAGGACCTTCATCTACTCCCTTGTTGAGTAGTTGAACTATCTACTAATATTGCTCCTGAGTAAAGTGGGGAGTTGGTGCTTGTTGCTGAGTCCGAAAACCAGTTGATTGAGATACCCCTGTTATTCCTTCTCCCCTGCCCTGCAAGCCTCCAAATTGCATCTGCATCTGAGTATGTTGCATAGTAGGACTGTACTTGGGAGCAGTGCTGACATGATTAGCATATGCTCCTGAGTATCCCCCATCTTCTTTGCCTTAAAATTGGACCTAAAGTCTTGAGGATAGCCTATTAATTTAAAACAGTTCTCCTTGGTGTGGCCTTTATAGTTGCAATATTCACAAATCACTGCCTTCTTCTGGGGTCTGAACTGTCCAGTACCAAGACTTGGATTTTTGTTTCCATACATAGCAGTACTTTCACCAATTTCTGTCGCTTGCACCATTTGAGTGAGGTTTTCCAAATTCCTTTGACTTTCCACATCCATAAGTAAAGAATATGACTTGTTAATACTAGGCACTGGTTGCATCATCACAATTTGGCTTCGAGCTTGAGAGTAAGAATCATTCAGTCCCATGAGGAACTAAAGTAACCTATGATACTCAAAATGCTCAGCATATTTCTTCGATTCTGGGCAGGGAGAACCAGGACAGGGCATGGGTACATCGAACTCATCCCAAAGATCCCTAAGCTTAGAGAAGTAGTCAGCCACACTCATAGTTCCTTGTGCTAGTGTATGTATCTCTCTATGTAGGTATAAAACCTTAGATCCATTCACCTTATCAAACCTCTCTTTCAGATATTCTCACACTTTATGAGCATTTGAAGCATACACTACAGTACTTAATAGTCCTCGACGCACAACATCCACAATCCAAGAGAGTACTACAGCATTTACCTTTTCCCATTGCTCATGAAATTTAGGCTCACACTTAGATTTTGGATATCTACCATCCACAAAACCTAGTTTACTTTTTCCTAACAGACATATTCTCATAGATCGACTCTACAAGGAATAGTTATCTTAGCCAGTTAGCTGAAGAGAAATGATTGAACTACCTGGAGTATCAGTCGGTTGAAAGAATAGAGGATGATTATGGTCAATTGTGGGAAACACAACAGGTGAAACTGGTATATTCACATGTCTAGTTGTACTCTCGTTGATTTAATCTCCTATCACCATTGATGAAGCTCTCCAATTGATCGAATTAAGAAACCCTAGCTCAGAGGTGTTGTTACTTTCAGACACTTCAGCTGAATTATAGTAACACACATACACATAGTTGAGCGAGGAACTAAGCTGAGATTGTCATCACGAGCTCTGATACCATGTTAGCTTCCATGGCTATGAAAGCTCTAAGCTAAAGCTTAATTTGGAGAAGAAGATAGACGAAGAACTCAGAGAAAAACAGAATACTGTTTCATTAAAGTAGAGAAAGGAAAATGAAGTCTATCGATACAAACAAGGAGCTAAGAGTATTTATACAAGAAGTTAGTTACTAACCTCCTAACTAACTTTCTAACTAACCTCTCTAATAAGTTATCTAACACTCCTCTTAATCACCTTACCTAACTATGGTTAGTAATCCTACTTATCTCAACAACTTCCAGCATATTATGTTGGACCAGTATATTATGCTGGGTCCAGTATATTATTTTGTAATATTTTTTGGATTTTGAACAGTTTTCGTTTAGATTAATCTTTACATGAAAAGTGGCTAAATTTCTATTTCTTTTGAAACGGTGCCTATTTTCAATTATCACTTGTAAATCTGGCTATTTTTGAATTTCACTCTCAATTTTCATTTCTGAATGAGGGAGCCATTCATGAGGTCCATTAAAAAATTGACAACCCATTAATTTAATGGACCACATGTTATGTCGTTAAAAGAAGGGACAGTTTTAGGTTTAAAAATAACGTCGTATGTATTTTTGGACGGATAGATGGACATATGATATCAGTAAACCATTTAGTAAACAATAGGGGTGGTTTAGGCCCCTTTCGTGAGCCCGTTTGGATTGAATTAAAAAAGTGGATTTTCAGCCGAAATAGTTTTTTAGCCAAAAAACAATAGTTGGGATTGCCCAGCTTACTGCTTTTGACTTGTTTTAAGCAGTTTTTAATTTATTTTAAATATTTTTCAGCTTTGCCAAATACTAAAAAAGCTAAAAAGAACTTAAAATCTAATTTGACCAGCTCAAAAGCCAATCGAAAGACCTCTATAGCTTATTATATTAAAACAAAAACCTCTAAAAGGAAAGTACAAGTAAAGGGCCAAGTCTTACCTTACGATCCTAATGACTCTAATAGTGTTCCTTCTTTATTTTACTTTTGTGTTTGGTCTTCAATTTTCATCCTAACTTTTGCTTTCCATTACTTGGTGGATATGGAATGTTTATGATCATTACCATGGTAATATTGTTAATGAACTATCGTCCTCCGTAAAGCTTCCCTAATTAAAAGAATAAGAGCATTTGACGAGTTAATCCCATCACACTATGGCTAATAATATATTGATACACTCTCTTGCACCGCTACTCGCAACACTTAATAATATCCTCACTGCATTCAAAATCTTACATGTTGCCCCATCTACATGACCTACCTAACCTATATGAAAATAAACTGATTAATTACACTAAACAAGATATACCATATATGTTCTTTTCAACTCTATAGATATTATTGCATTACTAACATCATCGAGTGAAAATACTATATTTTTCATATAAGTATGTATCGACAAAAAGTATCGTAAAACAGTGGTAAAGAATATAATACAATCACGTCCTGATCTTGACACTATCATTTTGATATCTTTGTTCTTGTGACTTGTGAGTTTAGTCAGAGTCAAACTTGGATTTGCATTGTGCTAGCTATTGCACAAACTTTGCAAAGCTTGTAGGACTTCTTATGTGATCGCTCATGCGATTGAGCGGACTTCGCTCAAGCTTCACTATCTTATGCGATAAAGCAAAATTTGAATTTGAAGTTTATCGGTTCATAAATTTGTTATAGAACTCATAGCTTGTCTTAATTATTGGGTTCACAATTAAATATTTTTACATATTTAATAAATTCCGTAATGTATAAATACAATATTTAAGCATAAGTAACTAGATTCAACCGAACTCGTATAGGCTAGCTCCACCTCTAGCAAGTTGAATCCACAGCCTAAAAGTCAATATGCAGGTTAATTACTTGTTACAATAGATAAATATGATCAGATAGTACAAAAAATCTTCACATTATCGTAAGTTAAAATTACAAAGTTCATCTCTTAACTTTAATCATATACATTTGTCACACTTGTCCATTATTCCATGTAACGAATTGCATTACCAAAACGCATAGCAAAGTCGTAATAGTTTTACAATTACTGTTTGGAGAATATGCCTTCCTGATCTGTTCTATTTGTAAAGTGCGGCACCCATGTTGTTAATATCATTCCCAGCACATGCAGTTTCCACAAGGGTATAAGTTCACTGTATTATTGCTTGAATTCGTTAAAGAAGCTTCGTTTTAGTAAACAAATATATTGGAATTTGGAAGTAGAACTGATAAGTGAAGAATCCCAGCATATGCACTTCTCACCGAAAGATGAACAAGTCAATGCTCCTTCTTCTATCCGCATCTATTCTTGTCAATTGCCATAGTCCACGGGCTTACATTGTCTCATGAACGGAATTAATTATTATTATTATTATTCTTTCTACGTCTTTTATGTAATAAAGACATTGCAAGTATTATGCAGTCATATCTCTCTATAACAACATATAATAGTCATTTACTATAAAAATTAAGTTTTTTTTTAATCGATTTATAATATATTATACTATATGTCCTCTATTACAATATTTAACTATAACAACCAATAAATATTAGAACAAACGAGGCTGTTATGAAAATATTTGATTGCAGTCCTGACAAATTTGGATTATTCCTTAGTTCTTCATTCCTTTCTTGGAAACTTTTAGTTTGTGGCATTTAAGTCTTTTACCTTTACCCTGAGAATGGAAAGAGAGATCTAACACTTATCCAGATAGAATCCATAAATGAGGAAAAGGATAACAAGAGGCCTCCTCTATGATTTTCTAAATGAAAATTTTCAATTTTGGTCCTTGAATTATATGGTTATTGGATAAACTACTCTCTACATAACTTTAATATCTTTATTTCCTTATCTCCAACAAGATTTGGTAAGAATATGCCTTCTCGTGAACTTAAAATATAGTACTCCTAAAAGCTAACAGTTAGGTATTGTTCTAATTTTTTTATCATATTTGATTTCTCATCTCTTGAAGGAAAGGACAATATATCTACCATAATTGAGTTTTTCTTTTTGTAGAAGGAAATTATAATTCTTCTACATTGGGTTATTAGTCCAAATGACACATTTCTTAATTTTCTAAATGAGAATTTTGTTTTGTAGGCACACAGGTGAAATGACATGTTTAAGTGTCACGACCCAAATTCCCCCAACCTTAGGAATCGTGATGGTGCCTAACACTATATTTGCTAGACAAGCCAATATTAGAGTTCGATTAACTACTTCCTTTGATTTTTCATTTAAGCATAATGAACAATTATAAAATAAACTTAAGCTACTGACTTTCAATGAATAAATCTGAACATAAAATAATAAACACTTAATTAAACCGAGCCACGAACTAATTATATAAACAACTCTAAAACTACCCCAGGATCTGCTGTCACAATTTACGAACTACTAAAGAATACTAAAAATATTGGGCTGAAAGAAATAATATAATTGTTCAGAATATAATAAAACAACGTTTATGAAAATAGGAGAAGACTCTCGGGATCTGCAAACGCCGACAGATATACCTCGTGTCTCCGAATAAACAGATAGCCGCTCAAAATATCTCTACTGCTGGTCGGTACCTGGATCTGCACAAAAGAGTGCAGAGTGTATTATCAGTACAACCGACCACATGTACTGAGTAAGTGTCGAGCCTAACCTCGACGAAGTAGTGACGAGGCTACGGTGGGGCATTAACGACATATAACATGTGACAATAATATATACAATAACGCAAAAAAATAATTCTACACGAACAAGAAAAATATAACTGAGACAATAAATATAAAGCAAGAAGGAAATCTAAAAAATTAATTAAGTACTGCAACAAAAATAAAATAACTCAGCCGCCTTTTTCAGGGCTCAGCTATAACCAACTCTCAAATAATTTTCAAATTCCCAAACTTTAACGTTAAATATGAAGAATAGTAAAATAAACATTTAAGCTTTTCAAATCTTTATTTTCTTTAAAAATCAGTAAAAATATAAATGTCCTCCCTTATCTCTCCTTGTTGGGCGTGCAACCCGCTCCCACCTGTCCACCCTTATTGCTCCTCCCTAAATATATTACCCTTATTACTCCTGTTGCAGCGTGCAACCCGATCCCATATTTCCACCCTTATCACTCCTTGTTGCGGCGTGCAACCCGCTCCCACCAGACATATCATATCAATTTATTCATAAATTTCACAATTTAGGCCAAGCCTTTCACAATACTTTTATTTCCACAATTTCAAACCGAAAACCGTATAGCTCGTAAGCTCTAACCAATATCATTTCACAATAAAACCAACCAGAAATATATGTAAACACCGTAACGCTGTCAACTCAGCTCAGTCTTTATGTACCATGATAGAATCAAGAGAACATCCAACACTTTTAACACATTTGCAAAAACAATTGGCAATAATCGATTGAAATCAAATAGCCACGTAAACCTCAACAATCATAAAACAGTTAAACTGCATTTCTCATAACTTCCTCAATATTATCAAAAATGAAACCAACATGAACATAATTATATATATATCATAAAAACAATGCCAAACTGCACAACCGTTTTGTACCACAAGGGAAACAACTAAAACACTCAATACTCTTTCCAAAATAACCACAACAATAGTTAATAACAAAATAACAAGGCTTAGTAGTCACAGAAACAATAATGCACATAGAACAAATCAAAGCAAGAATCAATTAAGTTGGGAAGGGTAAAAGGATCATGCTTAACAAGCAATTTGGTGGTACATAGATACTCGCCACCTCACCTATACACCACACACATGCATTTTACATAGCAAACAAGTGGGGATTCCTATTCCCTCAAGTCAAAGTTAGACCAAACACTTACCTCGATTTCGTAGGTCACTCACTGCTTTATTACAGCTTTTCCTTTTGAATTCACCTCTAACTTGCTCGTATCTAATCATAATTAACTCAATATCATCATTAATGCTAAAGGAACTAACTTTATTGAAAAATATGATTTTTCCTAAGTTTTCTATAAATAAAAAGTGAAAACCCGACCCCGCGCCTGCTTGGTCCAAACTCGAGGTTAGGACCAAATTACGTTTACCCATTCACCCACGAACCCAAATATACTATTGGTTTCGAAATCCGACCTCAATTCGAGGTAAATATTCGATTTTTACAAAATTCCCTAATTCTACCCAAGCCCTCAATTTTTACCATGAAAATTCTTAGTTTTTTTATTTAAAAGTGATGAAAAATAATGAGTAATTGAAAGAGTAAAGTCTAGAATTGATTACCTATGACTTAGGGATGATATTTGGTGAAGAAATTTGTTCATAGGGCTGTGGGGTTCGAAATTTTGAAAAAGAAGAAGAAGTCGGCCCGTTTTATATATATATTTTGCCAGCTATTCTGCCTCGTTTATCATGCCAAACGATCCCAAACCCCAATTTTTATGCCTCCAATGGATTTCTTGTGAAATTCTAGTCAAGCTAGGCTTTTGAATCACTCAATTTGACCTTATAATGAAGGAAATATGTATGTTTTTAATATTTGCAAATAGTGTAGATTTTTAATATGCCGTCAGAGGCAATTTCGTAATTAACCTAAAAAATCTGGCAACCTTAGTAAAATGACCATAAAATCCTCATACGATGTCCAAATTTGATGATTCTTTTGGCTACGGGTCCGTAATTACGATACAGATCTAATACTTCATTCAAAACAGAAATCGGAGCTCATTTGTTCATATGATATCATTTATACTTGAAGAAATGACATCGGAGCATAAGAAAGAACGAGTGCAATACAACCCAAACCTGTTTGAACTCACCAAGCCCTCGGGGCTCTAAACCAAATATGCACGCAAGTCTAAAAGAATCATACGGACTTGCTCGTGCGATCAAATCATGAAAATAACATGTAAAACTATGAATTAAACCTCAAAACTCATTATTTTTCTGAAGAACACTTAAAGTTCACTATTTATCAACCGGACGTCCAAATTACGTTAAATAAATTCTGATTCTCACCAAATTTCGCAGTCAAGGCTTATATATTATAAGAAACTTGTATCGAGTTCCGGAACTAAAATACGGGCCCGATACCAATGGTTTCACACATTAATTCTTTTCTTTATTTCATAATTATTTCAGCAAAATAATTTCTTTCAAAAATTAATTTCTAAGGCTTGGGACCTCAGAATTCATCTTCGGGCATACGCCCGAGTCTCAAATTTTACTGCGGACTTTCCGGGATCGTCGTAACATGGATCCAGGTCCGTTTACTCAAAAAGTTGACCAAAGTCAACTTTTATCAAATTTCAACTCTAGAAATTATTATTTCTCATATTTTTACATAAAAGCTTCCCGGTTTAACGTCCGGACTACGCACGCAAATTGAGGTATTTAAAATTAGTCTGTTTATGATTATTAAGCATGGAACGAAGTCTAAATTTATAAAATGACCCCTTGGGTCATCACATTAAGCCCGTGAGTTTGCTAGTAATCTGTGTTAGAAACCAGAAAATTAGAAGAAAAAGAAATGATAGTTCAATAAATAAATCATAAAATAATTTCGAGCCCACAAGTTGCTTGTATGTCCTTAAGGAATTTAATCCCCGCACTACTGCTAGTAATCTGCGTTCGAAACCAGAAAATCAGAAGAAAAAGAAACGGTAGTTCAAAAAATAAATCGTAAAATAATTCTGAGACCGCAAGTTTCTTGTGTTACCTTAAGAAATTTAATCCCTTCACAGTTGCCCAAGGTTATGGATTACTTCCTTACTAACAATCGAAATTACAGAATATCAGCGAATTCAACAAAATGATCAAATCACGCTTGACACTTTGTTTATTTGGAAAAACAGTTCAACAATGTAGAAAAGATGGGAGAAATTTTTAGATTTCTATGTCTGAAAATTGAGGCTAATCCTCTAAATTTATAGACAATGAAAAGGTGAGATGAAGAGGTGCAATTCAAAAGGTACCTCTTCTATTTACTATTCATACCCATTCATGAAACCTAACAATCTCCCACATGAATGGAAAATGACAATATATATGTTTAAATACACGCAAAAATTTGTGTGATTCGCAAGTAAGGATCGCATCCTCGTAAGTAAGTTTTCATTTGAACTTTTCGTAGTGAACATCAATATATAGGCAGACTTGGAAGAATTCATCGATAACGTATGAGAATTGCTTGGCAAAATATGCTTTAGGATAACACAAACAAAGAACAAGAGAGTGAAATAGGATTTATAATATAAAACATTTATTATAAGTGAAAGTGATATATATAAACATCATCACTTACATACTCAGACGACCTGGAAGACTATATAGTATCTTCACACGATCACATATAGGAGTACTCTTGTACTCATATTAGCACATACCAAACATCCTAATTATACATTTTTTTGGTAGACCTAATTATAAATATGTTTACTATTAACACAACATATAAAACCAAACTAGTGGATAATTATTAAAATGCCACAGCAGTTGATGATTTCCTCTTGGAAGAGTAATGCAACCCTTGATACATCTGCACAGCTTCATAACTATTAATAGTACAAACTCTTTCTTCAGTAGCAGAAGTTGGATGCAACTGAACAAGATGAGATTTTTGGGGATGGTATCGGTAAAGAGAAGCTGGATTTGGCCTTTCTATATTAGGAGCATTATAATAAGGCCTTTGTGGATGAGCCTTTTTACTACCCCCGAATTCATCAATAAGATCAAAGCCTTCTTTGCCTATCATGACAAGGTCTTTTCTATGTGCCATTTTTGTAAGTGTAGAAAGTTGGTAGTACCCCGAATTCATGTTTGGCCGTGTTCGATTCTTGGCGCGTCATTCATCCTCCCCGGCTCTGATATGTGAGAATCCTCGGTTTTACCTGAGGCCATATCGGACCGCACAGTCTTCTCGTTTTTTTACCGGAAAATCAGGGGTAAATGTATTCCCAATTTTACCCGTACATGTGTATATCAAAATGTAATTACGTGATAACCTCTCTAGTATGAATAAATAAGTTTATTTAACCTCTTTTCCCCCATAATTAACTACCAAAGTGAGACTTTTTTCACACCTCTAACTATTATTCCAATATTGCCACCAAGCGGATAATAGCTGTCCGGAAATAAAGTTGTAAATCGGACATTACAGTAAAAGGTAGACTAGCAGAGGTATGTAATAATCGTAATATGTGTTCTTATCATTAATTGGTTCTTTCATCTCTGTTTGGAGAAATACTTGAATAGACTGCATAGCAAATTTACTAAACATGTTTAATGATCTGTCTGTTTAGGTGATCTGCCTTGATTCTTTTATTTTTTTTATGTGAAAGAAGTACAATCCCAAAAGACATACATCAAGAATTGGAAAGAGAATAAGAGAAAGTGAAAAGAGCATATACTATAAGTGAAAGTGATATA
>ML285408.1:4734-27390 GCA_005239495.1 Nicotiana undulata
TTTTTTCCCCCCCCCCCCCCCCCCTCCAAACTTATGATTTTGACTATTGTTCATCATAAGTGCTCAGGAAAGAATGGGTGCCAATAGAGGGTCATTATATAATGGATGAAGGTTTGTAACGTGATTTTTGAACAAACAGGCTTAGGCTCAAAGGGAGTTGACTAAGGATTCTATCATGGTAGGCTATGGAAGTCTTTAGTTTCAAAAGGGAATAAAGGAGAGCCTATAATCACTCTCAAGTCAAGCTAAATTAAAATTTTGCCTAGAAAAACACTTGGGTAAAGTTCTAGACTTTGTGGCACGGCACTTGGAATATGCAATTCAAAACCTCACCTCTCAAGCCACAGGATTGTTAAAGAGCATAGAGTCGAGGGGCCACAACAACCTCCGCTTAGATTGAAAACTCACATATGGCTACAAACACCACTTGATGGCAGTTAGCCAACTCAAGATTCTACGAGTCACACTTAGAGCTAAACTCGTCTATAATTTGTCTCTAACCATGAGGTAAAAGGTGAATATGCTGGTGCCAAGTGAAGCTTACTCGAGTCACATTTATTCATTACTACCAAAATAAAGGAAGAACAAAAAACAAAACGAAAAATATGCTCAATCCCTTAAGAAGGTTGTCACACCGTCCGTCGAAGGGAAGAGACACCCGGTTCACACAATTTCCACCTTTGGAAAGAACCGTGGCCTTAAGAAAACCAAGGGCTTATTGATAACAAAAAGGTAAATAAGAAGCTATAAGTTCAAAAAAGAAGCTACAAAAAGAAATAAGAAGCTAAATTATAAAGGAAAATAATAAAAGAAGAATATGTACAATAGGGGATTAAGACGAATATACATCAAAGGGGAATGTACATATACATGAAAAAGGAAACTAAATATATACATAAAAAAGATAAAACAAACCAAAAGTACGAAAATTAAGTACTAGAGTACTAGAAATGCAAATAAAGAAAATAAAAACAGTACTAGGAGTTATTACAAACCAAAATACATTTGAGAATGACTGAATCACCAATAGAGGCCACCCCTACCAATAAAGATTAGCATTGCCCTCAATGTTAAATGCAAAAATATAGAATAGGGGAAGGGGTAGAGAGTAAGAGAGAACTCCCTAGGATGCCTTAGTCTGCATTGGGGTCGGGTCAGCTGTAGAGGAAGGATCAGTGGTAGACACTAGAACAGGGTCCTGTGGTTGGGAAGAGGCCTCTCCCGCTGGATCCTCTAGTTTGATCTCCATATCATCAGTCCGAGGAATGACTCCTCTCCGCACTGGTGTTGAGGTAACCTCTTGCTCCTGACCATGTGTTGCCTGAGCTGCAGGGGCAAGTTCTCCTATCAGTAGATCAAGGGGGATGTCCCCCACTGCTGTGAGATTTGCTACCTCCTTCTTCAGATCATCCTGAGTCTTCTTCATCGCATCCTGACTCTTTTTCAGCTTATCTTGACTCTTCTTCATTTTCTTCACAGCTTTCCCCAAGGAATGAATCTCCTTCTCATGTGTGTCCAACGTCTCCAATATCTTCTTCAGGTTATCAACTAAGTTCCTCAAGGTCTCCTCCAATGTTGGAGGCAACTGAATCTGTGTTGCAGCTGACTGGGCTGTAACGGTAGTGGAAAGGCCAGTTAGCTTCAAAGAAGCTACCTGCAGCCAGTTATTGATACTTGCCAATGTCTAAGACACCCTCAGAGCAGTTTGAGGGTATGTGGAAGAAGTGGGCACTAATGTAGGAATGGCAACATAAGGACCAAAGGAAGGCTCCGGGATGGCAGCAGCAGAGGACCCCTCAACAGCAGTAGAAATGGTGGCTTTGCTCTTTTCTTTGGGGCTGTCTGGGCCCTTCAAGTTGTACCAGGAGAATGGAAATTTAGGCTTCACCTTTGATCAAAGTTCCTTCCCTCAACTTCCATGTCCTGAAAGTACATAGTGAGGAAGTTCGGGAAGGGATAGGAGCTCTCATTCTTCTGGACTATCCTGGTGATCACCCTCGCCATGATATTCTCGACGTTGATCAGGAACCCTGCCATAATTGCCCCCACAATAAGAGCCCGTGAAAGATGCATGCCACTGTCGTGCAAAGTAGGGTCAATCCTGCTACACACAAATGTTTCCCAGCCCTTAGCCTCAATGCTCAGCGTATTCCTGAAGATAGTAGCCCCTGGTGTCAACCATGCCGGAGTAGTCCCAGGAATAGCAATAATGGAGGCCAACCATGGGCGAACTAAATCACCCAAATCCACCTTCTCCATGTAGAGGGTCTCATCTTCATGGTTGAAACAAGCATACTCATTGAGTGCCTCGCCATTTAAAAAGATTTTCTTGCTCCGAACTTGTGTCAGGTATGTGCCCTTTTTTATGTGGGCAACATTGGCATAAAATTCCTTGACCACAAATTCATTGGCCTCTTGAACCCCGCTGGTGAAGAATTTCCACCCCTCTTTTTCGTTGAGTTGCCTCTTGTCGTTCGGGTTGTGGGGTAGAAGGTCCTTTTTAATGAATGGCCTCTCCAAAACAAGTGACCTATGAGGCCACTACTCTCTAAACTTGTGATAAGCTGTTTCGGAGACAATGCAATCCTGCCAAACTATTGGATTCCGGGTCCTAAGTAACCCCTCTGTCTGTGTTTGGGTGTCACCACCCCTGCCATCATCTGGGGAATCATCAGAACTGTCAAGATTAATTGAAGCGGATGTGGTGGATGGAAATGCCGTACCGGTGGCCTAAAGAGGAGAAGAATCACTAGACAGACCCAAGTTATCTGAAGAGCCTGATGGTGTAGGCTCGTTGATAAGACCCCTAGGTTGAGATTGAGCCTCGGTACGAGCTGCACCACTGTCCCCCTCCGAAACCTCCCGTGAGGGGACATATTCATTGGACTTTAAGGGGTCGAGAGTTGGCCTCTGGAGTGTTGATTTGTTTCCTATAATCTTTCTTGGGCCTAGGGGTGCTGCCAATTTTTTATCCCTACCATGACCCCTAGAAGAATCTCCCCTTCCGGGTTGTTTTTCTGAGGCACCTCATGAACGAACCATTGTCTGAAAACATGTCAATGAAGATCATTAGTACATGGTATACAAGCACCCAATAGATGCATAGAGATATATGTTGCAGAGAATCAAATTAGTTGCACACAGACAAATCCGCTGTCAGCGGAAAAGTGACTGTTGCAGCGGAATGGTCACCGCTGTCAGCGGAACTGCAGCGGAATGGTGGGGATCAGAATACAATGTGTGCTTGGTGGAAGAGGTGGTCAAAAAGGAGATAATCATGTGGCTCGATGCTGGAGTTATTTATCCAATCTCTGGCAGTGCTTGGACTTCACCAGTATAATGTGTTCCGAAAAAGGGTGGCATGATAGTGGTTCGAATGAAAAGAATGAGTTGATTCCCATGACTGGCTGGAGGGTTTGTATGGATTACAGTAAACTGAACAAGGTGACCCGAAAGGATCAATTTCTTTTGCCATTTTTAGACCAGATGCTTGATAGACTTGCTGGGCGGGCTTTTTATTGTTTCTTGGATAGGTATTCAGGCTATAATCAGACACTTACAGCCCTAGAAGATCAGGAGAAAACAACCTTCACATGTCCCAACGAGACATTTTCTTTTTCAAGGATGTCATTCGATTTGTGCAATACACCCGCCACATCCAGCGGTGCATGATGGAAATTTTCACAGATATAGTGGAGGACTTCTTGTAAGTCTTCATGGACAACTTCAGTGTGGTCGGGGACTCATTTGAGGAGTGTTTGTAAGATCTTGATAAGTTTCTCGCCCGGTGTGAAGAAACCAACCTTGTGTTGAATTGGGAGAAATTCTATTTCATGGTCGAGGAGGGCATTGTCCTCGGCCATAAAATCTCAAGATATGGCATTGAAGTGGATAAATCTAAGATCAAAGTTATCTCCAAGTTTCCCCCTCCGACTTCCGTCAAGGGAGTCCAAAGTTTCCTCGGTCATGTGGGATTTTACCGGACATTCATTAAAGATTTTTCAAAAGTGGTCAATCCCTTATGCAAGCTATTGGAGAAGGACGCAAAGTTTGAGTTCAATAAGGAATGTATTAAAGCCTTTGAGTTGTTGAAGTACAAGTTAACTACCACTCCGATAATCACCGCACCAAATTGGAGCTCCCCCTTTGAGCTCATGTGTGACTCAAGTGATGTGGCGGTGGGAGCGGTCTTGGGCCAACAGGTGAACAAAAATTTTCATCCCGTATATTATGCAAGCAAAACCATGAATGACACCCAAGTTAACTATACCGTCACGGAAAAGGAATTGTGTGCTACTATATTTGTTATGGAAAACTTTAGGCACTACCTCATGGGCACCAAGGTGATTGTGCACACCGATCACACGGCGCTCCGGTACTTGATGATGAAAAAGGATTCAAAAGCTAGGCTTATGAGGTGGGTCTTGTTGCTCCAGAAATTTGATCTAGAAATTGTTGATAGAAAGGGGAGCGAAAATCAAGTTGCCGATAATTTGTCCCGTTTAGAGGAGCAAGGAAGGCCAAAAGATGGTCTTGATATCTATGATGCCTTTCCGAATGAGCAGCTCCTTTCGGTCTCCATGCATGACATGCCTTGGTTTGCATACATCGCCAACTTTCTTGTTACCGGTGTTGTCCTGTGTGAGCTCTCTTCTAACTAAAGGAAGAAGCTTACACGGGACAACTTGTATTATTATTAGGATGAGCCGTACTTGTTTAAAATTTACAATGATGGAGTCATTCGCCGGTGTGTCCCCGAGGAAGAACAAATGACCATTATTGATCCTTGCCATTCCTCGCCCTACAGTGGTCATCACGGTGGGGCAAGGACAAGTTCTAAAGTTCTGAGTTGTGGGTTTTATTGGCCAACTTTGTACAAATATGCAGGCGAATTGGTGAAGAGGTGTGACGAATGTCAAAGAGCGGGTGGCATATCAAAGAAGGATGAAATGCCCCTCACAATGATCCTTGAAGTTGATATATTTGATGTGTGGGGCATAGACTTCATGGGACCTTTTATTAGTTCGTGTGGTAACACCTACATTCTCGTGGCGGTGGATTATGTCTCAAAATAGGTCAAGGTCGTGTCTTTGCCCAACAATGAAGCCCGGAGTGTAGTTGCTTTTCTCAAAAAGAACATTTTCACACGATTTGGGACACCTCGGGCGATCATAAGTGATGGGGGATCTCATTTTTGTAATAGGGATTTTGATACATTGCTTTCCAAGTATGGGGTAAATCACAAAGTGTCCACTCCTTATCATTCCCAAGCTAGTGGGCAAGTCGAAGTCTCAAAACGGGAAATCAAGAACATCTTGTCCAAGACCGTCAATGCCAATAGGACCGATTGGTCAAGAAAGCTTGGTGACGCACTTTGGGCATATAGGACTGCCTTCAAGACCCCGGTCGGTATGTCCCCGTACCGGTTGGTGTATGGTAAAGCATGCCACATACCGGTTGAGATGGAGCACAAGGCACTATGGGCCTTGAAGAAGTTGAATTTGGATTGGGACACTGCTGCAAATCTTAGTGTTGATCATCTGAATGAGCTTGACGAGTTTAGATTTCATGCTTATGCAAGCTCTTCTTTGTATAAGGAAAAAATGAAATATTTGCATGACAAGTATGCCAAGAATCGGGAATTCAAAGTGGGCGATTTGGTATTACTCTTCAACTCACGGCTTCGTCTCTTTCCGGGCAAGCTCAAATCAAAGTGGAGTGGTCCATTCGAGGTGGTGTTGGCCACACCGTTTGGTTCCCTTGATCTAAAAAACAAAAATGGTGAAATTTTTCGCGTGAATGGGCATCGGGTCAAACACTACTTGGGGAAATTTGAGGATAGCCACGTGGTGGCTTTGTTGAAGTTCAACTGATCATGGTAACATGCGTCGTGCCGCGACGTTAAATCAGGCGCTTCTTGGGAGGCAACCCAAGTGTTTTTTCTTTCTTTTTGTTTCTTCTTCTTAGATTAGATTTTCTTCAACTAACCTATTTGTGAGATTTGTGTAGGAAATGGTTGATGCAGTGAAGGAACACATTATGGAAAATGAGCTAAGTTTGCACACACAAAAAACCATTGTCGCGGTCATAATTCTGCGATCAGCGGTTTCAATTGCGCTGGAGCAGAATGGGTTTGCGGACTGGAGGAGCCTAAAAATCAAGCTCGCTGAAGTTTGATTCCTCTAAAGCTTCCAGAATTCCGCTGGCAGCGATCTACTTCTGCTGCAGTGGGCAAAATTCCGTTGACAGAAAAAATGTTGAAGGCTCAGCTCTTCAAAAAGGGAAAAGGTGCGGTCAGCGATAAAATTCCGCAGTCGCGCTTGGTAAGTTGGTGGCCCCCCAGTTTCAAGTATAAATATAGGGGGACCCCCTTCTTTTACCCTTTTCACACTTTTACATCCTAGAGCCCTTTTTACTATTCATAGCTCTTTCACTGTGCATCTAAGCTTCAATATTCTAACAAATTAGCATCCTACATAGAATCTAACACTGGTATGTTTAAATTCTTAATTTTAATTGTAGATTTTCATCTTTTTATTTGTTTCTTCTTAATTTTCTTTTCTTGAATGGGGTAATTATAGACATAATTCTTAAGCATGTTTCACCAAATGGGTTGTAATCAATGGGCAGTGAATTACTGTTGCCTAATAGAGTCTAGGGTTTTCAATTTCAAGTACTTCATGTCTAATTTTGTTAGTTGATTAAACCCTAGTTCTTGAAAAAGCTGTCAATGCACATTTTATTTGAATTCCGCTGCAGCAAACCATAAATCTGCAGTCAGCGGATTGTTCTAGGTTTGCACTTTTTGAATGAACAATTTTGCCGCAGCGACCATAACTCCGCTGACAGTGGTTGGCTTTCCCCTGCAACAGCCACTTTTTCGTTGACATCGGAGTTGAGATTCAGAGAATGGTACAATAGATTTCGCGGTCGCGTTTGTTTTTCCGCTACAACGGTGAGACTTTTGCGACCGCGCCCATTTTTCCGCAGTCAGCGATTTCTAACATCATAGAGTGGGTTCTCTGATCCCCACCATTCCACTGCAACGGTTATTTTTCCACTAACAGCAGTGGCCTTTCCGCTGCAGTGGTCACTTTTCTGCTGACAGCGGATTTTTTTGTCTGCAACTGTTTTCATCCTTTGCATCATTTACCTTTGTGCTTCAATTGAGTACTTGTATACCATGTACTAATGATCTTTATTGACATGTTTGCAGACAATGGTTCGTTCACGAGGTACCTCAGATAAAAAACCTAGAAGGGGTGATTCTTCTAGGGGTCGTGGTAGGGGTAAACAACCAGTAGCACCCCTAGGCCAAGAAAGATTATAGGAAACAAATCAACACTCTGGAGGCCAACTCCCGACCCATCAGAGTCCAGTGAATATGTCCCATCACGGGAGGTTTCAGAGGGTGACAATGGTGCACCCCGGGTAGAGGATCAATATAAACCTAGGCGTCTTGACAACGAGCCTACAACACCAGGTTCTTCAGATAGCCTAGGTTTATCTAGTGACTCTTCACCTCCTCAGGACACCGGTGCAGCAGTTCCATCCACCACACCTGTTTCAATTGATCATGATAGTTCTGATGATACCCTAGATGATGGCAGGGGTGGTGACACCCAAGCACAGGCAGGAAGGCTACTGAGGAGCCGGAATCCAACAGTGTGGCAAGATCGGTTTATCTCTGAACCAGCTTATCACAAGTTCATAGAGTGGTGGCCTCAGAGGTCACTTGTCATGGAGAGAACATTCATTGAGATGGACCTTGTACCCCACAACTCGAACGTCAAGAGCCAATTCAACGAAAGGGTGGGGTGGAAATTCTTCACCAACAGGGTTCAAGAGGCCAATGAATTTGTTGTAAAAGAGTTTTACGCCAATGTTGCCCACAACAAAAAGGGCACATACTTGACCAAAGTTCGGAACAAGAAAATCCTTTTTAATGATGATGCACTCAATGAGTATGCTTGTTTCAACAATGAAGATGAGACCCTCTACATGGAGGAGGTGGATTTGGGTGATGCAGCTCGCCCCTGGTTGGCCTCGATTATTGCTATTCCTGGGACTACTCTGGCATGGTTGACACCAGGGGCTACTATTTTCATAAACACACTGAGCTTTGAGGCAAAAGGCTGGGCGACATTTGTGTGTAGCCGGATAGATCCCATCTTGCACGACAATGACATGCCCCTCTCTCGTTCTCTTATTGTAGGGAAATTATGGTTGGCTTCTCGTTCAATGTCGGGAATATCATGGCGAGGGTTATTAACATAACAGTCCAAAAGAATGAGAGCTCCTATCCCTTCCCGAACTTCCTCCTGAACTTTCAGGACATGGAAGTTGAGGGAAGGGACTTTGATGTAACGGTAAAACCAAAGTCTTCGTTATCCTGGTACAGCTTTAAAGGCCCAGACAACCCCAAGGCCAAGAGCAAAGCCACCACTCTTACTGCTGCCGGGACTTCTACTACTGATGAGCCTTCTACTGCTGCTGAGGGGTCCTCTACTGCTGCCATCCCGGAGCCTCCCTCTGGTCCTGCTATTTCTATTCCAATATTAGTTCCCACCTCTTCCACATACCCTCAGACTTCTCTGCGGGTGTCTCAGACATTGGTTGGTATCAACAACTGGCTGCAGGTAGCTTCTTCGAAGCTGACTGATCTATCCACTGTTGTTGCGGCCCAGTCATCTCCAGCACAGAATTAGTTGCCTCCAACATTGGAGGAGACCTTGAGGAGCTTGGTTGATAACCAGAAGAAGATATTGGAGACCCTAGACACACATGGGAAGGAGATCCACTCCTTGGCAAGGCTGTGAAGAAAATGAAGAAAAGTCAGGATGAGCTGAAAAATAGTCAGATGGAGATACAAAAGACTCGGGCTGAGCTAAAGAAGGAGGTAGCCAAGCTCACAGCAGCGGGGGACATCCCCCTTGATCTATTGATAGGAGAGCCTGCCCCTGCAGATCAGGCAGCACAGTTTCCTGACTAGGAGTTTACCTCAGCCCCAGTACAAAGAGGAGTCATTCCCCGGACTGATGACATGGAGATCCAACTCGAGGATTCAGCGGGAGAGGCCTCTTCCTAGCAACAGAACCCTGCTCTAGTGACTGCCACTGATCCTTCCTCCACAGCTGACCCGACCCCCATGCAGACTGAGTCACCCTAGGGAGTTCTCTCTTACTCTCTCACCCCTTCCCTATTCTATATTTTTGCATTTAGAATTGAGGTCAATGCTAATCTTTATTGGGGGGTGGCCTCAATTGGTGATTTGGTGATTCAAACATTCAGATATTTTGGTTTGTAATAACTCTTGATACTGCTTTTCTTTTCTTTATTTGCATTTCCGTACTTTTGGTTTGTTTTATCTTTGGTTATATAAAGTTTCCTTTATAATGTATATATTAATTCCCCTTTTGATGTATATTCATCTTAATCCCCTATTGTACATATTCATTTTTACTTTCCGCATTTTTACTTTATAACTTCTTTATTATTTTTCTTTATAGTTTAGCTTCTTATTTCTTTTAGTAACTTCTTTTTGAATCATTAGCTTCTTATTTACTTTTTCGCTATCAATAAGCCCTTGGTTTTCTTAAGGCCATAGTTCTTTCCAATGGTGGAAATTGTGTGAACCGGGTGTCTCTTCCCTACGAAGGACGGTGTGACGACCTTCTTAAGGGATTGAGTCCGTTTTTTTGTTTTGTTTTTGTTTTCTCTTTATTTGGTAGTAAGGAATAAATGTGACTCGAGTAAGCTTCTCTTGGCACTAGCATACTTACCTTTGACCTCATGGTTAGAGACAAAGTGTAAGCGAGTCTAGTTCTAATTGTGACCCTTATAGTCTTGAGTTGTCTAAAATTGTCATCAAGTGGTGTTTGTAGCCATGTGTGAGTTTTCAATATAAACCGAGGTTGTTGTGGGCCCTCGACTCTATGCTCTTTAACGATCTTGTGGCTTGAGAGGTGAGTTTTGAATTTCATATCCCAAGTGTCGTGCCAGAAAGTCTAGAACTTGCCCCAAGTATTTTTCTAGGAGAAATTTTAAGTTAGCTTGACTTGAGAAGTGATTATAGGCTCTCCTTGATTCCCTTTTGAAATTAAAGACTTCCATAGCCTACCACGATAGTATCCTTCATCAAACCCTTTTAAGCCTAAGACTGTTTGTTCAAAAACCATGTTTCAAACCTTCATCCATTCTCTAATGACCCTATCTTGGCACTCATTATTTCCTGAGCACTCATCATGAACAATAGTCAAAATCATAAGTTTGGGGGAGAATTCAATGTGATGAAAGGAATTATTGAAAAAGGAAAGGCTAATAAAAGGTTGAAAAGCCAAAAAGAAACAAGTCATAAAGAAAAGCAAAGGTTGAAAGGACTCAATGAAACAATTTTGAAAAGGCTTGGAATGACGAAAGAAGGAGAAAAATGAGCCTCAAATAAAAGAAAAAGAGACAATGAGTCTCTCTAAGATCCCCAAGGAAAAGAAAATGACCCAAAGAGTCAAGATAAAGATGAGCCAAAGTATGAAAATGGAGTTCTTAAGGAAAGATGTTCTATCATAGTTCATTATGCCCAAATTTGGTCCAAAAAGCCTTCATTGCATCCCGGTAAATCCCTGTAGGATCTCAAGTTAAGTGAGCTTACATTAGTGGTGATTTACACGAGGGGCAAGCCTATGGTACTTAGTGCCAGACTTGTGGCATTATTTTGAGAGTGAAGAGCGCACTTCTTGACATCCCGGTTTTGAGCATACATTCTATATGGTGAGATGAGCTCATGGAGGGAGTATAGGAGAAGAGTTTGGTATCCACAACGACTTAGGTGAGAGAGCGAAGCTCTTTGATGAATTGAGTCAACTCTTGAAGCTTTGGTGTCACATTAGACCTAGTGGACTAAGAAAGTCATTGAATAATGTTGTCAATAATGCATTTGTGTTGAGGGTAATTGTTAGTCCCAATTGAATCTTGATGAAGTCACATTTGCATCTTTGAAGTCACTTTTTCTTTTACCTACTATTTACTCTCGTTTTCTTAGGTTTTGGGGCAAAAATGCACTAAGGTACTCCCGAAAATTAATGCAAGGTGCTTAAATTGCAGGTTTTGGGTAAAATTGAGGAGAATGGCTAAAGATAAATCAAACAGGAGCCAAACTAGAACAGCCCAGGAACCCAGCAAAGGCGCTGAGAGCGGTATTATTTCGCTATAGCGTAAGACATTCCGCTGTGGCGAAATTTTGACCGCGGTCGTGGATTGAAGTTCAGAGAGTTGTGTTTTGGGCCTTTTGGAACCGCTGAAAGCGCCAAAATTCCGCTGCAGCGCTTTTTTGTCCGCTGGAGCGCTCAATAATCCGTTGGGAGCAGAATACCAAGTTCAGAGAGCTGTTAAAAATTATCCTTCACAAGAGCGTGGTCAGCGCTAAAATTCCGCTGCCGCGCTTTCAAGGTCTGCTGAGGCGCCCAATATTCCGTTGGGAGAGGAAACGAGTTTCAGAGAACTGCTAATTCAAGAACCGCGGTCCACGCTTATAATTCCGCGGTCGCGGAATCCATTCCACTGAGGCGTTCAATTTTCCGCTGATAGCGGAATCTCTGTAGGGGCAATTTTGTCCAGTATTTTTAGCTATGTATAAATACTTCTTTTTCTCTTTTTAGGTTATCATATATTGTAAGGAGCTCGTGAATAGTATATTTTTACCTTTTTGAGTAATTTTAGCATAGATTCTACTCTTAATCTTAGATTTTATCTTTGTAATCAACATCTATGGCTTTAATTTCATCTTCTATTTTGATTTCTTCTGTGAAAATGAGTAGCTAGACCCATAAGCTAGGGTTGTGACCCAACCCTAGTGTGGGTATCTAATGGGTCTTCAATTTTAGGGTCTACTTGTGATTGGGTCTATGATATTTAGTCTATTTCATGCTCAATTCATTGAATTAGTGGTTCCAAACACTAATTCATGTCTTTTTTTACTAGGGTTACTTTTGAGAAAGATGACCAAAGTCTAGGTAAAATAGGCTAACAAGGAATTGGGGCTAATTCAAGAGATTGATAGCCCCAATTAAAGGGTAAAAACTAGAGATAGTAATGCCCGACTTGAGTCATTTCATTTGCTTTGTTGAAACACCCAATTAGGCTTGAGGAAGCCAATTTGGGTAAAGTCACCCAAACTACCGAGAGGTATTGGGTGAGTAATTTAGTGTGAGGTTATATCACGAGCCCATGACCCACAAGTTTATCCTAGATTTTAGATCCCGTTATATATTCGCCTAGGGGCAAGTTGCATCCCTAGTACCCTTAAATACTTGATAAAATCCCACAAAAATATTGTAGCTAGCTTGATAGTATTAATCTTTAGTATTAAATTTAGCATAGAACCAAAACAACCCATGTCTAGAAGAGTAATTAAGAACAATACACACTTCTAAATCGGATAGAAACTCGACTCCAACTATATAACTCCTTTTGGATTTCGATTCCGATCATATCAAGTAAAAACTACATCGACCTTGCCTTGCCATTCTATAGTGGTATAGGTGGGCTTCGATCAGTCATGCCGCGACGTTAACTCAGGCGCTTCTTGGGAGGCAACCCATGATTTTCTTCTTTTGTTTTTCTTTTGTTGTTGTATTTGATGTGAACAATACTAACCAAACTACTAGTAAGCAGGGAAATATTTGTGCACATCTGAAGGAGTCAGGGTCAAAGTTAACCCCGGAAGAGGTGAAATTGAATAAAAGAGAAAAATTGGTCGGAGATGGTGATCCGCGGCCGCGCACTGGACCGAGGATCTGAACGCGGAGTTTGGGAGTAGCACTGTTTTGGATCCGCGGTCGCGGACTGGACCGCGGATCTGAATGCAGAATTTGGTACATTTTCTGCCTCAAGTTCGCGACCGCGAACCTGGGCATGGATCGGGGCGCGGACATTAAGAGGAATTCTGTCTAGCGTCCGCGATCGCTGACGTGACCGCAGAGCTGGGCGTGGACGGGGCAACGTCAGGTAAGTTTTTTTTATTAATTTTAGTTTTTTTTTTTCAAATCCCCCTAACCTAAATTCCCTCATCGAATTCACACCCCTCCCAAAAACACTCCCCAATTTCCCCCATTCTTCTTCTCCTCTTCTACTCAAACTCTCCCTCTCACCCACAACCAAAACCACCAATTTTCCTCTTCCCTTTCCCCCATCAACACTAACATCTCTCCACCATTCTTCCTCTCTCCATTCAACAACGATCCAACCTCCATCTTTCTCAAGATTCTCAAGTAAGTACATGATTTTTCTCCTCTTTCTTAGTATTTTATTCTTTTTATTTTTATTTTCAGATTTTGGTAGTGAGTCTTTCTTTAATGGGTAGTAAAAATCATGACTTTCTTGTATTAAAGGTGAATTGTGGTGTAGATGGGTGTGTGAGGCCATTAGATTTGATATGGGAGACTTGGTAACTCCATGGGGTTATTTGTGCTACTTTGTAGATATATGCACACTAGGTGTTTGTTAAATTGCCTCAATGAGCTATAAATGCAAATTGTGACCATGGTTCGGGTGAAGTCTGAGTAACCACCCTAGGTTCACATAATTCGGCCCTACTAATAGTGGCACTTGTTTTGTCAGGTATCATGCATCCCTCATGGAAGAGACGTGCTACAGGATCCTCGTCCAGTGGGCAGGGAGGTTCATCTAGAGCTCGGGCACCGGCTAGCACAAGCCAATTTGATAGTCGTAGATTTGTTTCAAGAGCGGCTCAGGACCGGTTTAGTGAGAAGGCGACAAAAAAGCATGTGCCCGAGAGAGCCATTGACAGGACAACCCTCCAGATTGAATGCCCAAACATATATCAAGAATTGGTAAGGCACCGGCTCGACATCTTTTTTTAAGAGCTGGAGGAAGGCAGCATGATGCTTGTGAGGGAATTTTATGCCAATTACCCGGAACATGAGGAGCGAATATGCATAGTGCGACAAACAAGGGTGGATGACTCACTAGATGCTATCAGACGAGTGTATTGTTTGCTGGTTTTCGATGGGGTTGAGGATTTTTATGAGACGTACAAGAAAAAACCTGTCACTTGGAATTTATTCTTCCAAACCATTTGTGTGACGGGCAAGGAGATAGTATGGGTTACGCCTGGGAGACTCTTGAATTCATCATCCCTCACTTGGGAGGCTAAGTGCTAGCTATACATAATCAACAGTTGTTTGCTGCCATCTCACAACACCACGGATGTAAATGGACCTAGGGCAGCAGTGATTTGGTGCTTTGTGAATGGCCACGATTTTGATGTGGCCCAGCTTATCCAAGCGGAGATGTTCATCCGCTCACCTAAGAAGAGGTATGGATTTTACTTTCCATCTCTTGTCACCAGATTATGCAGAGTGGCAAGGGTTCCCGAGAACTCAATGCAGATGGGAAATTGCCAAAGGAGGCCATGTTCCGGGCAAGCAAAGTAACCATCGAGAAGGACCCGGTGGTACTTAGAGCTTATCACAGTGATGCCTTGGATGTGTATGAGGATGATGATGACGGTCAGGATGAGGCTATGCATGCCTCACCCCCACATGAGCAGGTCCCAGATGAGGCAGGTCAATCTCAGGCCCGCCGGAGTACTCGCTTGACAACTTTGGAGCAAGAAATAGCGGGGCTGCGCACTTTGGTCACAAACCTAGGTACTAGAGTTGATGCTCTAGCTACTCAAAGTGTGAAGTCCGAAAAGAAGATCATGGGCTGGCTGCAGGCGTTAGTACGAGCTTGTCACCTCGACCTTGGCACGGTCTCTGACCAGGACTGAGTCACCAGGGAAGTCCCCTTACCTTACCTTGCTTTTATTTTATTTGACATGGGGACATGCCAATTTTTTAAGTGTGGGGTGGGGGATAATGTTTTATGTTGCTGTATATGTATATAGTTGGTTTTGTAGTTTCTTTTGTTAAATTAACTTCAACTTGGCCCGATGATGGATATCACTCAACAGGCTTCTTAAGGGACTAAAGTCGAACAAAAAAAAAACCAAAAGATTTTTGTTTTGTAGTAGTGTAGCAACTCCCCCTTGGGTTTTCTTTAAATCACGGTTCTTTTCCAAGGTTTTATTTGAACCGGGTGTAGTTAGTTTTTTCATTTTTTTAGTTAGGAACTTATGGGCGAGGGGCAGAGTTGAAATAGGATCCCTCAACTCCATGGTGCCTTGAATATAGACTACTTTAGTGTGATGCTTAGGCTCATTGGTTGACTCTTGTGAGAAGGCCTTAAAATGTGTGTTCTTAATTGGGCTTAAGCACCTTGAGCGGAGTGTCTGAGTATCTAATCTGGATTAAGTCATGTGCCATGTGTGTGTGAGTCTTGTGTATTGGTGCTGACAGTTAATGCTTAGAACTTGCCTCGTGTGTTTGTAAAGCGAAATGGTAGTCTTATTTGGTCTAGGAAGTGATATAGGAATTTATTTGTTGAACCATACATATACATATTCCACCCACCTAATTGCTATATACCATAGTTAACCCCTTTGAGCATGTAATCCTGTTTCTTTGGCAACCACATTACAAGCCCTACCCAATTATTTGAATTGACCATCTATTTGAACCTCGTCACCTCTCATGAGTACTTGAATTGTGATGATATATGTAAAAGTTAAAGTGTGGAATGGTTGATTTGGCTTTTGAGTGGAACTGATGAAATAAGGAGAAAGGTGCACTGTGTTGAAAAAGAATACTAAAAGCCACCTGAATTGAAAAAAAAGAGTTGTATTGTATGAAGAATAGTCCTTGATGGTGGTGGATTTTGATATAATTGTGCTTAAAGAAGTATTGGGTAATACATATTGATGTGAATGTGGAGTTGTGGTTTGACATAAGTATTGGCTTGAACGTTAGAATAAATGTATTAAAGTGCTTAGAGAGGTGTAGTCACTATTATATCTAAATGTATCCTACCCGACCTGTAGCCTACATTACATCCAAATAAAGTCCTAATTGATCCTAGACTAAACGAGCTCGATTAGTAGAGTAGTACACTACGGTCAAGCTTATGGTGCATTTTTTTGTGGCACAAGAATGTTCTTTTTGAGGGTGAGCGAATTTTATTTGTTTTGAAGTCCTCAGTGTGCGTGAATTATATTGATTATGAAATAAGTCTCTTTTTTGGTGAGCAGGCACTTGATTCATGAGAGGGAGGTAAGTCTGGACCTCTGACTTAGAATAAGTAAGTCGGTTAGGGACATTGCGTGGCTAGGGAGAGTCCACTCTTGAGGTGTGGATGTTACGCTAATGTAGTTGACCATTGTGAAATATTCTTGGTATGATGAGTAAGGAAGTTGCTTGGTGAAGTTAGGCCTGTAGAGTGTGATTTTATTGCTTGAGGACGCACAAAGGTTTAAGTGTGGGGTGTTGATAGTAGCCTATAATTGCGTCTATTAGACGCTATTTACACTCTAAATTAATCGCACTTTATTGATGTTGGAATGATAAAAGATAACAAAATGCTCTAATTGAGAAATTTATGTTTTGCAGGAGCAACTCCAAGATAGGAGGAAAATAAAGGGTGTTTTGAGGGCATTATGAACATATAAGGCCAATCAAAGGATAGCCCAGATGAAAAAGAGCGAGAAAAGCAAGAAACAATACACGTCTTTGTTTGAAGTCATGAGCAGCTTTGTTTCAGGTATTATGACTTGTAGGTGTGGTCGGAATTGAATTTCGGGAAGTTCGGAGTCAAATTGGAAAGAAAATTCTCATTTGAGAAGCCTTAAGTTGGAAGAATCGACTAAGACTAGAATTTGGAGTAGATGGCCTCGGAACCAGGATCTGAAGGTTCCAGCAGGTTTGTATGATGATTTCAGACTGGGGCGTATGTCCGTATCGGGTTTTGGATAACCCGTGAGTGTTTCGGCGTATATTGTAGATGTTGGCATTTTAGAAGGAATTTCATAACTCTGGGTTGAAGTGCATTTCCGTGTTATTGATGTCCGTTTGGGATTCCGAATCTGGGAATAGCTCTGTATAGTGATTCTGGAGTTGGGAGCGCGATTGGAAGTGAATTCGGAGGTCCGTAGGTCATTTTGAAGTCATTTGGCTAAAGATAGAAATTTGAAGGTTTTTGAGAAGTTTGACCGAGAGTTTGACTTTTTGATATCGGGATCGGATTCCAATTCCGAATGTTGGAGCAGGTATGTAAGGTCGAATATGACTTGTGTGCAAAATTTGGGGTCAATCGGACTTGATTTGATAGGTTTCGGTATCGGATGTAGAAGTTTGAAATTTCAAAGTTCATAAAGCTTGAATTGGAGTGCGATTCATAATTTCGACGTTGTTTGATGTGATTTGAGGCCTCAAGAGAGTTCGTATCATGTTTGGGACATGTTGGTATAATTGGTTAAGGTCCCGAGGGCCTCGGGTGGATTTCGGAATGAATTTCGGACCAAAATGTTGCTGAAATTTTCTGCAGAAAAAGCTGTTTTGACAGCAACTAGTGCAATTGCGGAGCTGAATTTGGAAGCTTATATCTCGAAATCTATAAGGAATCAGAAAGTTTGCAAAAGAAAAACGTTGTAGCCCTTGCATTCTAGTTTCCATAAAGTTAAATCATTCATGATTTGGACATTTTATCATAAAGTTATGATCGATTGAAGATGCTTGGTGGAGCAGTTTCGACAGAATTTTCTGATGCATGGAGCCGACTTTAGAAGCTCATATCTCGGAATATATAAAGAGTTATATAAGATCATTTTCTGATGCGTGGTTTGATAGGTTTCGGCACCGGATGTACAACCTGCACAGTGCAAGGCACAACTCGATGAAGCCTGGACATATTGTTTTAAACACGAGTTTTGGCCCATTTCTTTCATTTCTTTCATTTGGCTTGGACGATTTTGGAGAGCTCAAGGAGGGATTTTCACCAAGAAACACTAGTTAAGTGATTTCTTCCTATTTTTTAGTTAAATATATGATCTTACATGGATTTAGACATGGAAAATTAGTATAAATTTGGAATTTTTTGGGAAGACCTAGAATTTGGAATTTGGACTTTTACCATGAATTTGAGCGTGAAAATTAGATTAAATTGTATAATTGAGTTAGTAAAGCTATGGGTAGAATTTATCTTTGAGAAATTTCAGAATCCGATCCCGAGGGCATTTTGGATAACTTTTCGAGCAGAGTTGGGAACTTATATAATTTGAATTATTACATGTATTAGAGTGAATTTTTATTGGTTTGCCAGTTATTTGAATAGTTTTGGGGCGTTGTGCATCAATTGGAGTCGTCGGAAGGGCTTGGAAGCCGGTTACGGAATTTCGGAGTGAAGTAAGTCTCCTTTCTAACTTTGTGAGGGGGAATCGTCCCCATAGGTGAACTAATTAAATATGTGCTACTATTTGTGGGGGCTACGTACGCACGAGGTGACGGGAGTCTGTGCGTAGCTACTATTATGCTTATGTCCGGGTAGCCTAGGACCCACGAGCATGATTTACTTGCTGTACTTGCAACTTTGTTGGTAAAACGAGATTGTCTAATATCATTGAATTAGTAAATGGACATTTAGGTAGGTTAAACTTCATTATCCTAATCATCTAAAAAGAGAATTTATCCTTTCTTTGGCTAAATTCCCTGATGAATTCCTGAGGTTTTACTTGAATGTGAGTATTTATATGGGTACCCGAGTCGCAGGTATGATTCGTGAGCGGGGTAACTTTATTATTTGTATGTGACCGCTTCGCATTATAT
Source organism: Nicotiana undulata (assembly GCA_005239495.1). Lineage (NCBI taxonomy): Eukaryota > Viridiplantae > Streptophyta > Magnoliopsida > Solanales > Solanaceae > Nicotiana > Nicotiana undulata. Next base: position 23,448 of record ML285408.1, read on the forward strand.
ATATATATATATATATATATATATATATTATATACCACCTGTGACTTGAATTGTTAAATTGTCTTAAGGACGTAAATTGTTAGTTGAAATGACGGAAACCGTAGAATTTATAAATTTATGGAAACAATTGATAATCCTTGTCATTATTTGTTATTCGATGTTAATAACCATGTTGATATCCTTTATATATTATATTGTATTGACCCCTAGCAAGAGTCAAATCGACCTCTCGTCACTACCTCTCTAAGGTTGGGCGGGATACTTACTGAGTACACGTTGTTTTCCTACTCATCCTACACTTGTTGTGCATTTTTATTGCACAGGTACATCCATAGCTAGTTCCACTGATGGACACGGCGATGTGGCTGACTTGGAGACTTAGACGAGCTGCACCTTCCGGAGACGACCCGCAGCTAACAGAGTCTCCCTCATATTATATTTACTTTCATTTTAAATTCCTTGTCAAATTTGTATTTCGGACAAGCTTCGTAGTATTTGTATAAATTCTTAGAATTTTCTCATGCACTTGTGACACCGGGTTCTGGGATTCATTACGGGATTTATTTACTATTTAAATTTGCTAAAGGTGTTATTGCTTACTTAGTAGGAACTCGATAATTATTATTTAAGAAAATGAAAAGGGAATGATTTCAAAATATTATAATAGAGACTTCATTAATTATTAAATGTTGGCTTGCCTAACCGTGGGGTCCGGCGCCATCACGACCTTTATGGATTTTGGGTCGTGACAACATGGTATCAAAGCACTAGGTTCCCTTAGGTTTCACGAGTCATAAGCAAGTCTAGTAGAGTCTTGAGGATCGGTACGGAGACGTCTGTACTTTTCTTCGAGAGGCTACAGGGTTGTTAGGAGTACTTCCCATCTTGATTCCTCATCGTGCGATTCGATTCCTTTGAGGCTTATGCCTATGTTCTTCTTACTCAATCTTATACGTCGTGAAGCTCTTGTTATGAAACGTGGATTTGAGGAATTGAAATGGTGTTACGGATATGGTGCGAGGTGTTTTCCATGCGTAGTTGGTTGGGGCTGCTGTTGTTGCCCTGCAGACGAATATTATGTTGTTTCAGCTCGGTTGTTGTGTTTCTGAGAACTTTGAGGCTATGCTCAGATTGTTATGATGCTTACGATTGGTTATCGAGTGGTGTTGATATGATGGTAGAATGCTTGCCCATATGTCGGGGTAATGAATGACTTGAAGGGAGGTCTTCTCAGAGCGTAATTTTGAGATTTCAGTATTTTAGTTCCGGCGGAGGAAGGGCAATTGGACTATGAATGTTCAAGTCTGGGGCATAAAGTAATAAGACTTGGTGTTATCAAGCGAGGTGGAGTTTTCATCTGTGATGTGGTATCACTGTTTTGATCGAATAGAATGTGTTAAGTTCGCCGGTGTTATAGTTCTTCGGTTGCATTGGGTCAGAGTGTTGTGAAGTAATATTGAAGAAGCGGTTGTCAGAGATCATGGTGTGTGGTGGTTCAGAATTGAATAGTTATTTCTAATGAAGGCAACTCGAGAAAGATGATCTTTAGAGAGTTTGAAGTCGTGGTGATCTGTTGGTTTAAGAGCTACAGAGAGTGATATTGAATTGGGAAATATACGATGAAGGAAGACATGTGAGAAGTGTCAGGCGGCGGCTAAATTTCTAAAAGACCAGACGTAAGAAAAGGAAGTCAGGTAGTGCTTAAAGGAATGAGGTTAACCAAAGTGGGAGAGCGGCAGCATAGTGGTGAATTAGAAGATATTGTAGCGCATTTAGTAGATGTCCATGAAGGGTGGATGGACTGGTAAAGTTGGTGAATGAGAATAGGCTTAGGATAGGGTATTAATGTCGTAGAGATCGTGCAGTACAACGTCGTTGGGGGGTGTCAGTTGTAAATTCCACAGGTGGGTTATCTCTTGTGAACAGGTTAGCGGGCGGGCGGTTGGCAAGTTTTGCGAAGAATTCTAGTGACTATTCGGTAGGAGGCAGAATCTGTGAATGATGCTAGAGAATTTGAGTATTTAGGGAATGCTAACAAGAGAATTCGGAAGAGTTGGGTGGATTGGTCGAGCAGGATCATGTTAACAAAGGAGAAAGGATCTCAACAAGGTCTAGGGTGGTGCAAGGAGTAGCTTCGGGCTAAGTGGGTAAGTCCCACCGCCTGAAATTGGGTTGCAGGGTTTTGTTCTCATGGGGTTGCGGATTATCGGTGTATTGGAAAGTTATTGCAGCTAAGGGGAAAGGAGTAAAATGGAAATTGTGCATGGGATTCGACAAATGTGTTTAGAAGTTGGCCCTATTGGACCAGGGTTAAGCTTTGGAAGATTTAGAATTTATGCTTAAGTCATAGGGGAGTTGTTAGGGTGGTTACTCAGTCACGTGCTTCATTGAAAAGGGTGTTCATGTGCTAGAAGAGCCTTGGAGTTGATGGTATTTGGGGCCAGTCGGAGTGGGTGACTCTCAACAGCGGTCCTAACGAATTCGAAGGTTAAGAATGCGGTGTTTAAGGGTTTCAGGCAGCAATATGATTAAGAATCAAGCTTTTGCAGCGTGATTTCTAAGGAAGGGAAAATAGTTGGAGTGTTCTATGATATTTTTCAGCATGCAAGATAGTATAATAGGAGTGAGAGAAATAAACTCCAGGGTGTAGAAAGATTATCAGAAGGGCATGAGACGGTTTGTGGGATTGAGATAGCATGGTCTCGTGAGTCAATGCCACTCGGGATGAGTGAGGATTGAGTTTGTTATGAGTTTAATGGGGTTACTATTCTTTCTAAGGCGATTAAGGATGATTAAAAGAAGATAGATTGGTTAGCCATGGTTGGAATGGCACATGTGACACAGTGATCAGTTCCTTCAATGTGATTAAGTTATGCATGTGGTTTGTGACGGTGTGTGTGAGGATTGTCGGAAGCTGTAATGGATTTATTTGGAAGCATTCAAGTATTATGGCTTTTCAGGTGTAGGCGGATCCCGGAAGGATCATGGGGGTATAGACTATTCCCTGAGGATTTGCCTGTTTTGTGATTATGAGAATTCGCTCGTGTGTTGTTTTGGTTCTCTTGAATTGAGGTGAGAAAAAAAAGGATTTCTATATGAAGGGGTGTTCACCCTATTAGTGGTTCAAGAGTTATGATGGAATTCCTGCGCTATCTCATATTGGCATGCAGGTGCAGTAAGCAGTATGTAATTGGAAGTAAGGATCAAGATTGCGGTTCGGTGTTGACAAGGATGTCATGAGCTCGGGTGAGCAAGAATAAGGATTTGAATGTTTAGAGTAAGTTGGTGTTGTCTCTAGTGTCACCTGAGATCAGTGTTTGGTGAAAGAGGCTTTGTATCCTGGTCATGGGTTCTTGATGTGTTTTGCAGTATTAGTGTGGTCGGTGGTATGGATGTGCAGACTTGTTACCTCATGGGAAAGGTCGTGGGAGCATGACCACGGGAAGATCGTATGAGTGTGACATGTAGTCACGTTATTGAAGATTTAGACTGAGTATAAGGAAGTGTAATATTGCTTATATGAGAATTTATGCTTGGTAGGCGTTCAGTTCATTGTGTTGTGGATTGTGGGGTGTTTGTCCCGGCTATGATGGTCATTCCTGCGTGTTATGAGAAGAAGTGGGTTATTATGGACCCAGGTAAGGCTATCAGCCTAGTTCAGTGCGAGCAGAATCAGCTTAAAGTGTGTGAATGGGTTTAAATAGGATTATGGGCTCCATGTGAGGCAGATGTGTTCCTTCCAGTATAGCGCTCCTCAAGTAAGGGTGTTGGAATATCAGATGTTGTTCTGTCTTCGTTCATTTCATGTAAGGTTATTATTGTGTCGTGTCAGTTGTGAAACGGCTTGAGAAATTCCTATGTGTTAAGATTCAACGTAGTAATGATGTTATGTGAGCAGGAGGGCTCTTGAGATTTCAGAGTATATATATATATATATATATAT
>ML285409.1:767-21543 GCA_005239495.1 Nicotiana undulata
CGCAAACTGAAATGAAACAAACGAGACCCCGCTGGTCTCCAAAATACCCGCAGTACGCAGTATCCTCTGGCATTTATCAAGAAAACCTTGGGCATCCTCACCCTCTGCGCCACTGAAAGTTGGAGGCTTAAGTCTGCTGAACCTTTCCAACCACGCTGCTCATCCTCAGGCATAGCAGCGACCACAAACTCCTGAGCTGGAGCAACCGGCTGAACTGGGGCTGCTCCTGGTGCCTGAATACCCCGTACAACCTGCTCAGGTGTCCGGGCAGCTGGAGTCTGATTGCCTCCCCCGGCCTGAGCTGCAGTGGCTGTAGTAGACATAGCAACTGCCTGAGCCAAACGGGAACACACCGTCAATATCTGAGCTAGGGTCTCCTGAAGACCCGGAATAACAATAGGCATTGCCGGTGCCTGAGCCTGTTCCGCTGGGGCTCCATCGACTGGAACCTGATCCTGAACAATAGGGGGATCATGTGGTACCACCCCGGCTGCTTTCTGAGCTGGTCCCCTACCTCTACCTCAGCCTCGACCCCTTGTGGGTCTAGCTGGTGCCTGGTTACCCTGGTCGGTATTGCGTGTCCTCACCATCTGTGAGAGAATGAAACAACGTAAGTTTAGATTTCAAGAATCAATAGATTGGCACGAAAGAGTTCAAGAAAATAGAGATGTTTCCTAAAAGTTCTGCAGCCTCTCGAAGATAAGTACAGACGTCTCCGTACCGATCCGCAAGACTCTACTAAACCTGCTCATGACCGTTGAGTCCTATGTTACCTAGAGCTCTGATACCAACTTGTCACGACCCCAAATCCTAACAGGCCGTGATGGCGCCTATCGTGGAACTAGGCTAGCCGACCATCACTTTACTACGCATTTATTCAATTATAACAATTCACAATTTAATAATCAGCAAGCAACCATAGCATAAATAATATAAATAAGTATTAGCGTTCCCATATTAGCCTAAACAACCTCCCAAGAACTAGAGTCAATAGTCATGAGCATCTACGAATAAATAAATCTAACTCTGCTAAAACTATCCCAATCATCGGAGAGTGGTGGTAACTTCATCCGTTCCATCTAAAATTGGGACATGAACTCCCTCAGAATTTCGTTATCCCTTTGTTTGATCTTGAAGACGTCTGATTTCCTCGTTGCGACCTTTATGGCCCCGGCGTGTGCTTTTACAAGTGAATCTTCTAACATTGCAAATGAATCAATAGAATTCGGTGGCAAGTTTTGATACTAAATCATTGCTCCCTTAGATAAAGTTTCCCCAAAAAATTTCAACAAAACAGACTCGATCTCATCGTCTTCTAAGTCATTTCCCTTTATACCGCATGTGTACGTAGAGATGTGTTCATTAGGATCGGTGGTTCCGTTTTACTTTGGTATATCCGGTATGCGTAACTTCTTTGGAATGGCTTCGGGACCGCGCTCTGGGTAAAAGGTTTCTGCACGAACTTTTTTGAATCCAAACCCTTTAAGATCGGGGGTGCCCCTGGTATTTGATCGACTCGGGAGTTGTATGTCTCCACCTTTCTTTCATTATCTTCGATCTACTTTTCTCCTGAATCGATTCTTTTGGTGAGATCTTCGAGCATTTTCATTATGTAATGTTCGTCCCCGATCCGTTATCGTTCGACCTTTCGGGCACCGGCTCAGTATGACGAGTGATTTCTGGTTCAACCACACTCGGAGTTTTATGTTGACTTTGTAGCTGAGTGATAGCAACCTGCTGAGCTTATAGCATCTCGAAGATTACCTGGAGGCTAACTCCCCCGTCTCCTACACCCTGTGTTCCTTGACCACCAAGTCGGACTTCCCCGCGTACACTTCCTCTGAGGTTTGCGCCCAAGTCCGCATTCAAAGCAATGTGCGAACTAACATCGACTGGTTCTGCAATCGGCACTTCCCTGGGGTTAAGCGGTGGTACATCGGTTCCTGGAGAAACTACATTATCGTTTTTCCCATGAAATTTGAGACCATTATTGTCGTGTACGGGTGCGTTTTGTGAGATTACATGTTTCAACCTGATAACAAAGAATATTTGACAAGAACAAGTGTGAAAATAATGTGTGTTATCAAAATCAGCACTGAAACAATCACTATTATCTTTAGGCCCCACGGTGGGCGCCAAACTGTTTACCCTAAAATATGAGTAACAATTAAATTTGTATTGTGGTCTTAAAGAAACGTGACTTGGTCCAATACTAATTGATAACCAAGAAAACAAACGTATAAATTAAGGAAGTAAGCTAAATCAAACCAGTATGCGAGCAAGTCTTGACCTCGAGCTATGATGGACTCGAGGTATACTAATGAGAACAGTAAAGTAAGAATAATAAAGTTAAGAGACAATTCTGATAAGTAAGGTACATTTCTGTTTTAAGTAATGAATCTAATTGGACAGATGTCTAACCGCCTAGTACGAATTCGCACAAATCCGTTCCGGAATTTACCCCTTGATCTTTGTGCCATTGCAGGGATCTTGCTTTATCCGTTACAAAACCAAAACGACATTATCTCGAGGTTGGTCATGCTGGCCTATATATTCATAGGATACTTCGATCTTCAAGCTTCGACCTCCGCCATCGGGCTCGAGCCCAGCCTATTTCGGTCTTATTCTTGAAACGATTCCTCGAGCCCACTAAATCGGGCATACCTGATTTTGACCGTACACAAGATGCTCGACAACAGAACTAAAGTAACAATACAAATTCAAAGAACAATCATATCTTGTTGGGCCCATGTGTAGCACGGGCGAACAACATGAAGAGGAAACAATTCAACATGGTAAAATAGATATCATAGCAGTGACTCTGATGGGGATTTATCTGATAGAGAGGGAGGGAGTAATTAGGCGCAGTCACAGCAGAAGGAAAAGATCACGAATCCACCATAATGAAAAAATGGGGCATCAACATTGTAATGGTGATAGCAAAAGAGGGGTTAGCCATTGTGACTCTAATGATGATTTGCCGGAAAAGAGTAGATATAGAGATGCAGGATCAAAAGGGAGGGGCTCAAGACATTGGAAGGAAGATCAAAGTACAGATTCTAGCGATGAGTGGTTCAGTGAGATACGAGGCAGAAATTGCCATCACAAGAAAACTAAAAGAAGAAGAAGGTTTAGGCGTCATGACAGTGCTTCATCATCACCTGATCGTCGGGATAACAGAAGAGCAAGTTGTTTGACCAAAAAGTGTGAAACCTTTTGTTAAACTAATTAAACAAGAAAATGATGGGTAAATCCTAGTTAAACATAATAAATTCTAGATCTAACGTGTGTTAGCACTGATAACATAGAATTGTGTTTAACCCAATTTAATACAATGGGTATTAAACGATGATGTTATGAATGAGTGGAGGGACAATGATAAGTAGTAACTATATTAAATGGAAATAAATGTAAATAGAGAGAATAATTCACCCAAATATTGAATGAGGTGGAAGATTCTTCTCTCTAACAACGATGTAACACAAATGGATATGAGAATATATGAGATTTTCTCGGATCTGATGCAAGAAAAGGTGGAATAAACAGCCAATTGAATCCTTATACAAAGGTAATACTTTGTATTGTCTCTCTAGAGTCAAATTTTCATAAGAGTTCTTATCAACTAGAATATTACATGTCTTTTGCCTTATCTTTTCTACTATTTATATGGGATACTCCCAAAAATGCTAAGAAGTACAACAGAAGGAATATTCAATGGAATATTCCTTTTGAAATTTCCAAAGCTATACTAGTCGTTACTTCACTTCCTACTGCTCGATCTTGGCCATAATGGGATACTCAACGGCTCAATCTTGTCAACCCTTGATCGACCTCGGCCTAGTCGCTCGTGATGACCTACAGTTCTCGCACTTGATCACCTCTACATGCCGAATTTCCTTAGTCAGATTTTGACACATACAGTTAGTCCCTCCGCTTATCGAGGTCGTCTTTTGGTCGACCTCAATGAGCGTATTTCATCAATCACAGTTTCTGAGAAATTCAGACGAGGAGGTCGAGTAATGGTGATCGTTGTCGGGGATGATGTGTCTCTTCGAGAGTTGCAGTCAATGGGGCTGGTTCAGAGTGAGGTCACAGTCGCATGTGTCATCATTAGGCATCTTCCCCATGCATTGCATCGTACCTTGTGTCCTTGTCATTTCGATTCTAGTGCTTTCGACGGCTATTTGCATCGATTCGAGCGTCGTTGATATGAATCTGAATTTATACAAGTCACATAACTACTACTACTAAGGGCTTAGAGTTCTACTACATGTATGACTATTACATTTAGTTAGGGTTCTAACTCTACAATACAATTTAACTAACCTTATCTCATTCTAGCTTATCCTTATCATGATCCTTATCATGATCGAGTTCTTCAACACTTCCCCTCAAGCTAGTGAGGGGTGTAGTTACCACTCCTAGCTTGCTTCGAAATCCTGCAAACATTTGCTTAGTCAATGCCTTAGTATGAATGTCAGCGAGCTAGTTTTTTTATCTAACAAACCTTGTGACTAGCTGACCACTATCAACCTTTTCTCTAACAAAATGATAGTCCACCTCAACATGCTTTGTTCTGGCATGCATTACTAGATTGACTGTCATATATGGTGCACTTAAGTTATCACAGAACAAAGTTGGTGCAGTTTTTAAACGAACCCCAATGTCATTGAGATTGTAGGTTATCCATGTCATTTCAGCTGCTGTCGAGGCAATTTCTCTATACTCAACTTATGCACTAGACCTTGCCACCGTGTGTTGCTTCTTGGATGTCTAAGATATGCAGTTAGCTCCTAGGTAGACATTGTATCATGTAGTTGATCTCCTAGTCATAGGACACCCTCCCCAGTTTGCATCAGAGAAACCATATAGCCTGAATGGTGACTGAGACAAAATTCTTAGACCATACTCAGTTGTGCCCTTCACATACCTAAGTATACTCTTTACAACTTGGTAATGAGTGTTGTTTGGGCTTTGCATGAATTGGCTTGCTAAGTTCACTGCATGAGCTATATCGTCCTTGTGAGTATCAAATACTGCAGACTACCAACAATACTTCAGTATAGTAAGGCATCAACTGGATCATCTACAGCTTCTTGTAGACCAGGCTTTTGTGCCGAAGATGTGCTTATTGGCTTAGCAAGTGTCATGCCAGTTTTAGCAAGTAACTCTGCAACATACTTACTCTGATTCAGATGGATGCCTCCAGTAAAGTAGGTGACCTCAATCCCTAAGAAGAAGTGCAAAGGGACAAGGTCCTTCATAGCAAATTCCTTACCTAGTTCATCAATGATTTCTGAAATTAGTGCAGTGTGACTTCCAGTGACAATTATATCATCAACATACAGAAGGAGAATAACTGTGCCTTTTTTACAATGCATCATAAAGAGTGATGAGTCTGTTTTGCTGCACTTAAAACCAAGATGAAGCAGATGCAAACTAAACCTGTCAAACTAGGCTCTAGGTGCCTGCTTAAGGCCATACAGTGCTTTCTTTAGAAGACACACACTGTCAGGATGTCTAGAATCTTTAAAACCTGGTGGCTGGCTCATGTACACTTCCTCTTGTAGATATCCATGCAGGAAAGAATTCTTTACATCCAATTGCCTAATACACCAATGGAGACTCACAACTACAGAAAGGACTACTCTTATAATGGTTGCTTTAACAATTGGGCTGAAGGTTTCTTCAAAGTCTACTCCTTCAAGCTGTGAATACCCTTTGGCAACTAGTCTTGCCTTGTACCTATCAATAGACCCATCAGCCTTTAACTTGGTTTTAAACACCCACCTAGAGCCAACTATATTCATACCAGGTGACTTAGGCACCAGTATCCAAGTCTTGTTTTGATGAAGTGCATATATCTCCTCTTGCATTGCTGCAAGCCATTCTGGTGATCTAAGTTCCTCATTTATAGTCTGTGGCTCCTTAGCTACTACCAAACACATGTGTCTTACTGGTATGTATTTTGATTTCTGTCGTGTGACCATGTGATGGCTTTGTGCATTTGATGTGTGCTCTGCTGGTTCTGCATCATCAATTGGTGTAGCTTGTGTATCTTGATTAGGTTCAATATTAAACTAATGAGACAAATCAACTTCAAGTAGAATTCCCTATGGATCATAAACTGAAAAAGCATTAGAGTTAGGAGATGCACTATCTTGAGGTGAACTGTTTGATTCTTCACTCTCAGTAGTCATGAGATCATCTGTTTCTGTAGGAACTGCTGCTAAAGAAGATTCAGCTGGCTCAGCAGTGTGATCAGCAGTAGGTGCAGGCTCAGCATCAACTGGCTCCTCAGAAGTGAGATGATCACTAGGTAATGGTGCATTAACATCACCTACACCAAGTAATGATGGTCCATTCAACACTTCCCCTAAATCAGAGGAGTGCACATCTGGTCTTGAGGTATTCTGCAACCTGGAGAAAAACTCATAGAATGTAGCAAGGTGAGTAGAATCACTAGAACTGTCCAGTGGTGCATTTGGTTGCACATAAGGCAATGTGTTCTCATCAAAGACCACATGACTAGAGACAAACACTCTTCTGGTAGGTGGGTGATAGCATCTATAGCCTTTGTGAAGGCTACTGTATCCAATAAACACACAAGGATATGTCTTAGGAGAGAATTTTGTTTTACCTTTCGAGTAGGGAAAACATCTGCATCCAAAAACCTTTAAACTACTATAATCCGGATGCTCTCCAAATAGCTTAAAGAATGGAGTCACCATGTGTAACACTGATGAAGGCATTCTGTTAATTAAGAATACAGTTGTCAAGAAGGCTTTTACCCAAAGAAACCGTGGTAACTTTGCATGAAACAACAAGGTCAGACTAGTTTCTACTATATGTATGTGTGTTCTCTCAGAGACTCCATTCTGCTCAGGTGTGTGGGGGCATGATATATGTCTGATAATACCACAATTATCTAGATGTTCAACAAAAGCAGTGCTATTAAATTCACCACCTCTATCACACTGAAAAATCTTAATAGTCTTAGTGAATTGTTTCTCAACCATTTTTTGGAACTTACAAAAAGTATCATAGAAGTCAGATTTCCTTCTTAGTGGATAGAACCAAGTATATCTTGTACAATCATCAACAAACACTACATAGTATCTCATGTGATGAGATGATTCAACGGGAGCTAGACCCCAAAGTCACAATGAATTTTAAGCAAAGGTTCTTTTTCAATCTTATTTCTCAATTCAAATGGAAGCTTACATCTTTTTCCTAAATAACAACTAACACAGACAATAGGGACTTTATTCCAGTACTTGACTTCAATACACTTGTTACTACTAAGAACTTTTAAAGACTTTAAGCTAGGCTGGCCTAATCTAGCATGCCAAATACTGTCTGTATTTCTTCCACTCCTTTGATGCAGATAATGCATAAAAGTTATTGTCCTCCAGTGCATATAGGTCATTCTTCTTAGATCCCTTGGCCAGAAGTCTCCCTGAGCTCTTGTCATTTACAACAAAATTAGATTCATCAAAACTCAAGTATACAAGAATTGTCCTTAGCAAGTTTACTAACTGACATCAGTTTCTTCTTAATCTTAGGAACAACAAGGATTTCCTTTACTTTAAGTCCAGATTTTGTTGTATTTCCAATATGTGTGATGTCTAGTTTAGATCCATCCCCAACTATTATCTTATCAGGACCATTATAAGGTTGAAGATTTGATAGATTACCTGTTGAATTGGTTATGTGGATGCTTGCACTAGAGTCAACATACATAGCATCATCCTCAGCCTGTGTATTCTGCAGATTAATAGCAGAAAAAGGCTGTGGCAGATCCTCTGTAGCCTGGTAGGAATAGTACCACCTATAGAAGCATTTTAAGGCTGTGTGATTGTTTCTTCCACATATTTGGAAATTTTCCTTGCCCTATTGTTGTCTTGAATTTTAAGTGTTCTGAGTAGCTTGATTAGTCTGATTGTTGCCTTGTCCTGCAGGTCTGAAACCTCTTCCTCTTGAGGAGACGTGTGAGTTTCCTCTTCTGTTAGAGTAACTTCCATGACCTCTTCCTCTTTGAGCAGCAAAAGCCATATTGTAGCCTTGTTGAGCCACTTCTTCTTCATCTTCTCTCATGTCAAAACCTCTAAGGGCATTGACAAGCTGATTCAGTGTAGGATATGAGGCCTTTCCCAGCATGACAGCCCTAAAAGTTTTGTACTTTTGACCAAGTCCTCTAGCAAAGTTGATTACTTTGCTGTCTTCATCAACATGCTTGTGTATGGCTGAGAGACCATCACATATGCCTTTGAATTCCTTCAAATGTTCATCGAGCTTTTTGGTTCCTAGCTTGATGTTCTGCAGCTGTTGCTTAAGCTGGAACTCCTTATCATTGGTTGCCTGCAAGTATGCTTTCTCCAGACATTCCCACATCTCTTTGGCAGTTGAACATCCCACTATGAGGTACATGCTTTCTTCAGTCATTGTGGCAGATATCCAACTCCTCAGGAGCACATCTTTCTCTTCCCAGTCAGTGTTGTCATCACCTTTATCGACAGTCTTGTTAGCACCATCAGAAGTGGATGAAATGCTTGTGTCTGGCTTGCCTTCCTTGATCAGATTTGTCACCTTCATTACTTGAATCAACCAGATCCAAGTTGTTTGATGGCTTCAACTTAACTGGGCAAGAGGCAATTAGATGGTGCAGAGAAACAAGTGATAGACACAGGGAGGTTGAGGGTGTTGTTATGGCCATGTTTGATCGTGTGAGCAGCGTAGCTTCAGTGTGCTCTGATACCATGTAGAAAATCACAAGATTAAGAGGAAAAGATATTGAAGAAACATGTGTTTTCTTGTGTATTACAAAGCTATATGAATCTGAATTTATACAAGTCACATAACTACTACTACTAATGGCTTAGAGTTCTACTACATGTATGACTATTACATTGAGTTAGAGTTCTAACTCTACAATACAATCTGACTAACCTTATCTCATTCTAGCTTATCTTTATCATGATCCTTATCATGATCGAGTTCTTCAACAGACATTTGGTCCTTAACTTAGACTAACAAGCTCAAAAGTTAAGGACAATAGGTCCTGAACTTAGACTTACAAGTTCAAAAGTTAAGGACAAGTAGTCCTTAACTTAGAGTTACAAGCACATAAATTAAGGACAGGTGGTCCTGAACTTCGAGTTTCAAGTTCAAAAATTAAGGACATGTAGTCCTGAAGTCCTGAACTTAGAGTTACAAGTTCAAAAGTTAAGGACATGTAGTCCTGAACTTAGAGTTACAAGTTCAAAAGTTAAAGACATTTGGTCCTGAACTTTATAAGTAGAAGGGTATTTTCGTCCTGGCAAGTAAAGTTTATTAAAGCAGTGACTAAAGACTAAAAATATTTTAAACAGTGACTTAAAAGTAAATACATGTGTTATTAGTGGCTAACCGTGCACTTCCCTACTATTTAAGCCCAAAAAGGGCTATTTTTGCAGATCAGGCCGTTGGTCAAAATTAGCGCAACAATCAAATATCCAAAAAAAACAAAATTTTGAATGAACTAGCTATTGAACCGGTGTTACAACTTGATGTGACTTAATCGGTTCCAACCGGTCCGAGCCACCGGTAGCGCAATCCCAACCGGCACAAACCGGTACTTTCAAGAGCCCAGCCCTTTCCGGATTCCGGACCCCAATACATGGACGGTCTGGTCCTGTCTGAAACGGATCCGGTTCAAAACCGGGCTAACCCAGCCCGTTAGCCACCTTTGGTAGGAGAGCATATAATTTCCCGAGTAAACTTGAGTACGTGGAGATATACACAAAACGTTGAAACTGCTGAAACAAACGCCACTGGTCAAAGTCCCAAGCACAGGAAGCTACTCCAGAAGAACAGATCAATGGAGAGCGGCGGCGCATTCGCAGGGCTTCATTCGCAACCCAACTGTAATCGCCTTCTCGGCCCATCACGAACCGCTATTAAGCTTCTCCCTCCTTCTAATTGCTTCACCGACAAACGCCATTTTTCTCCTCTCCCTTTAAAGGTTTTTTGCTCTGCTCCTCTAATGTCCCTTTTCACTCTTTTTAGCTACTTTACTTTCAATTCAGATGTCGTTGCTTTATAGTGCTTGTATTTGTTAAATTTGTGTACGTTGAGTTTAAGTTATATACATTCTCAGTATAAATTTTGAGTTTAAGTTAACTTGAGTATAAATTTTTCTTTACACTCAACGTTCCTTAAAATGTGGAATTTGCAATTTTGAAAATAAGATAAGTTACGATGTGTATATCTCAAACTCTTTTAACATATAACTTAAATCCTTTTGTAAATCTGTGCATGTAAGTGTTGATTTTGGTTAATTTTTGTGTGTTCAGCTTCAGAAGCAGTCACATTTTGCTTCTTATACTAGTAATAGCTCCCAAAACAATGGGAGTGCTCTTCAGGTGGCCTCTCCTGCAAGGTAATTTTTTCATGATCATTTTAATGCTTTGGTGGTTTTGTTTTACAATTTAAATGTCCCGCTCCCAAAATCTATTTTCCCTTCTTTATTTTTTTGATTTGTACATCTGGATTGCTATTTTCTTAATTTTGAGTGTATTCAAAACCAGTCAATTTTCAAAAAACAAAAATGAAAATAATCAATATCATCACATCATGAAATTACTCTCATTTTTTTTATGACGGTGCTGTCTGGTCCAGCTTGGACGCACCTCAACTATTGCACCGATTACTTGCTACCTCTCACCAGCATAGGTATTGGATAACTCTGATGATTAAGGCTTAGGAAGATAAAAAGAATTCACCTAGTATTTATTGCCTCCGCTAGAATTTTGAACCCGAGACCTCATGATTTTCCTATCACTTTATAGACCACCAGGCCACACCTTTCGGTGCTGTGAAAGTACTCTCATTTGCTGTTTAAAAGGTGATAATTTTAAGGTCTTGTTTGTGAGTCCGTTTCTTCCGACATTTCCTGAATTAAGGTGGTTATTGCAACTAGAATGAACTAAGTTACATAAATCGATCAACTGTGTTGTTCAATCCTAAACTAGTTGTGGTCGGCTTAAGCCTAATCACACAAAGATGCTACTTTTTGATGAGTAAATAAAGATGACAGTATCTGAAATAGGTTGCTACATTTCACAGAACCAGAATAACCTAAATTATGCTAAGATCCTAATTTTGTTTTTTTGTTGGTGCATAAAGATTGGCACTACCTGAATTTAGGTAGTCTAATCATGCAGAACCAAGATAGCCTAAATTACATAAAGATGCTGCATTTTTTCAGCAAATAGCACATGAAGATAAAATGAGTTGAATTTAGGTAGCTATAGTGCGAGGAACGGGAATAAGCTAAAATTACATACATATGCTATTTTCTTTATTGGTGTATAGGGATGGCGTGACCTGAATTTAGGTGGCTGCATAAGGGAGAACCTCCAACCAAGAGGTTGGGAGTTTAATTCGTTAATGGAGCAAAGTGGAAAAGGACCACTTTTGATTCTTGGAAGAAAGGTTCGGGGTGTTGGTTTTACCATATCTAAAAAAGAAAATAAAAAACTGCAACAACCTGAATAACCTAAATTTCCTTGAGATGCAACTATTTATTTTGAGAGACAGACTCAAAAATATTATACATTTTGCTTTGGTTGGACAACATAGGCAGGAGCATCTTGGAAAATATCTGAAATCAGAAAAAGAGAAAGTACAAAATGTCCTGCGCATCATGGGATAATCACTACTTTTATTTTTCTTTTGGGGCAAATGGATGGTGGTTGTATCCCGCACTAACAACTAAAGAAACAAATACTACACTGTTACGAACTAGTGACGCATAACCAACATAAGCTTGGAGAGGAATATGCTTTTATTGGGCTTAAGACCTATTTATCTAAGGGGCCTTAACTTTAATCTCAACTGCCTCATTGGATCATAGGCTAGTCATTGCAGATATTGAAGATATTACTTATTAGCCTTGAGACGTTGAGGTGGTTAAATCTGCCCGCTTTTGAACCAGCTTTCATTCTATGCAACTACATTGCGGAATACAGCAATTCTAACAAACAAAATCATAAAAGTAGAGCCTGCTAATATTGATACATCAACACATTTTCCTGTAATTATACAATTTTTTATTTTCAGACCATCTATCAAGTGCCCTGCTTGTTTGCTCACAAAAAAAGTTAGAGATCATAAAAGTAGTGCCTTTCTTGTTTTCTTGCTTGTAGACCAACTGATAGAAAGTGTGTTTTCTTGCTAGTAGACAACTAATAACCTGTGTGTTTTCTTTATAAAAACAGTACAACACCTGAATTAGCCGACATCGATTGGGATAACCTTGGCTTTAGCATTACGCCTACTGATTATATGTATATCATGAAATGTTCGCGAGATGAGAACTTTTCTAAGGGTGAGCTACAGCGTTTTGGGAACATCGAGTTGAGCCCATCTGCTGGGATATTAAATTATGGACAGGTCTGTTTTGCACCTTATCTTGGTCTTCATTTTCACTTCCAGCATTCTTTTTGTTAATCTTAAATACATTGCTTATGTTATTCATTTTAATGATTACTGTTCCACCTTCATCTGTCAGACTTTACTTAAATGCTTGTAGAAATATTGATAGGGACTGTTTGAAGGTTTAAAAGCCTATAAAAGACATGATGGTAATATATTGCTATTTCGACCCGAGGAAAATGCTCTGCGCATGAAGATGGGAGCAGAACGTATATGCATGCCTTCACCATCTGTTGAACAGTTTTTGGAAGCAGTAAAAGCCACTGTTTTAGCAAATGAAAGATGGGTAATGAGTCACTTCAATCTTAGTGGGAAATCCTGTTATTGGGAGATTTATGTCCTGACTTCAATTCCTTACTTCAGATTCCTCCTCCAGGTAAAGGTTCATTATACATAAGACCGTTGCTTATGGGAAGTGGAGCTGTTCTTGGTGTTGCTCCAGCACCTGAGTACACATTTCTGGTTTATGTATCACCTGTGGGAAACTATTTTAAGGTACTTTTTCCCGCATCCTTGGCTTACATGTGTATATGCTTTTTTGATGCATATGCATAACACTTCTAGGATTTCTGCTCCTTATGATTTTTCCTTATGCTAATGACCGGTTAGCTTTTGTATTGTCATAAGTGTGACTATTGACTACTTAAAATTTGAATCGTATGGCTTTAGTTGTTTGAAGTGTAATTAAACTGCATTCATCGATTTGAAAATTGCATATTTGTGTACAGAGGATGCATTGCATATTATAGATTTTTTCCCTACTTCTTAGTGTTATACCTGTCTGGTACTATAGAGTAGCAAGCCTTGCTGTATAAAATGTTTGTGAAAAAAGAGAGTAACATGAAAAGGAACAAGTAGAAATGTGTAGACGCGTGAGAATATGAACAGCAGAATGGAGTTAATTTTTTTCCTTTTTTGAATTTCTGTCAGAGGCTATTTAAGAAAGGCTATTACTGGTGTACTTGCAGTTAGTTGGATCGTACCCCAGGCTTCGAATGTTACTTTTCATTTCGGTTCACAACTGCTTCTTTCAATTTTTCTTGCATATCACAGTCCATGAAAATGTTAATAATTGGTAAAATGAATAGCAATAGCTTAAGGTAGATGTCAAGGATGCATGCTTCTTTTACTCAAGAGAACTTTAAATCGAAAATTATCTGACTCTGTGTTCATTTGGTTATGCCTGACAATCAAACATAACTGCACTGGATACATGTACCAAGAAACTTTTCTATTTTGGAAAATTTTGTCATATATTTTCTTCAGTATGTGTGAGATTACGCTTCAAGTCAATTTTCTAGGACTACTTCCATCTTTGCGAAATGTTTCAAAACTTATTCAGCTAACTATAGTACTTAATAAAACCAATGATGAATTCACCATACTGGTTTTGAAGTATCAAATCCCCTAAATTACCGGGATAAACTTCCATCAATGTTCATTCCTATTGGAGATGTAAAAGGACAAATTATTGTGGTCTGTTGTTCAAATTATGCTTCAATTCTAAAAGCCACCTATAAAGGGGGTACAAATTATATATTCAGTAGTTACCCCTGCTCTTTTGTTTCTTACACTTCATATGGTTATTGAAAAGCTTGAGTTGCTGCCTGAGTATCATGAGAATGGATTGGAATTAGATACAAGATGCTTTTTGATGAAGTTCTATTGTGAATGCTATCACAATATTCCTTATATCCGAATTCTTTTGGCTAAATTTTGAAATGTTCAAGTTTGTATATATTCAAGTCCTTGATGTTAATGGTTGGAGCAAATATAGGTGGTGTCAATTACAGCTTGTGCATGAAGTAAAAGGAATATAAAAAAGTTAACACGTGATGATGCACCATCTCACAATCATCTTGCTACTTTCAAAAGAAAAGATCATGGTGTCAATAAGGAATATAAAAAGATAGGAAGATGAAGATCTGTTGTTAATTCTCAAACTTCGAGTGAGCATGGCGTCTTTTGTTGTAAAATTCCATGTTTGTGTTACGATAATCATGTTATGACTTGGGTCCCTTTCTACGGTCACTTCATTTTACTTTCTTGGCAGGAAGGTATGGCACCAATAAATTTGGTAATTGAGACAGAAATGCACCGTGCAACTCCTGGCGGAACTGGAGGTGTCAAGACTATAGGAAATTATGCAGCAGTAAGCTAGGTTTACAGAAAATCAGCTTATTTCAGATTTCTGTTTATGTAACACAATGTTTATCCTGCTGAAAGCTTTGTTTGAAGCCTTAGTTCCATCTTCTTTGGAATTAACGATGATAAATAATCATGAGGTCCCACTTAGCTTGTTTATCCTTTTTGTCACCATCCTCACCCTCTATTGTTCCTTGAATATTTGATAATGTCCTCTACATTCAGCTTTCCCCTTGAACTTCTAAATACCATCTAACAAGCATATAAAGTCATTACTTCAAATTTGCACATTCTTGTGCAACTGACCTGGAGTGGTCTCTCTTATATTTTGGTTACACTTGATATTTTCCAAGGTGGGTTATAGTTTTATAATCTTGTTATCCATGGAAGTATCTAATGTAAACTGCCCTAGAGTGGTCTGTCTTATTCCTCGATACTTTTGAGCTTTTCACTCTTGTGTTACACTTGACGTGATTACAAGGGGGGTTGTAGTTCTATAATCATATTATTTCCTGGAAATACCTAACTCTAAAGGGGATCTGGGATCATGAGCAGAAAAAATGATTTGTGCTTCTAATTATTTGATATCTAACTTATAGTTCTGGAATGAAATGAGTCTAAATGGACCAAAATGGGTATTGAGGATTCATATAGCTGACCAAAAAAAGCTTGGAATTGAGACATGTTGTTCTTGTTGAGTATTGAAAGTCAAATATGCAATTGTTGATAATTTCATTTTCATCTTTGGGTTTTCGAATGCAGGTTCTGAAGGCACAGAGTGCTGCTAAAGCTAAAGGCTACTCTGATGTTCTGTACCTTGATAGTGTGAACAAAAGATATCTAGAGGAGGTTTCCTCTTGTAATGTTTTCATTGTGAAGGTATAATATTACGTCAATTTTATCTGTGCATGTTAAGAATATGGCGGGCCAATAAACATTGTTGCTAGCCTAGAGAAGAGTACAGTTGTTTAGATTCACCAAGTTTTTGTCAAACAGTGGCATTTGTCCTACATGGATACTTTCAATTCTCTGCACAGACTCCTTTAAAAGTTATCGTATTGATGAAGGCAACTATTTCTTTTAAATACTATTTTCTCAGGGTAATCTGATAACAACTCCTGCAATTAAAGGAACCATTCTTCCTGGTATTACACGAAAGAGCATAATTGATGTAGCTGTTAGCCAAGGATTTCAGGTACCCCTGTTTGTCTTTACATAAACATGCTTGAGTACTAACCCTACTTGCCATCCCATATTGGTTTGAATACTTATTCTTGTGTTTCATTATGGTGCAAGCATTTGGAGTTATTTTTTTTCCTTGTTTCTTTTTTAAGTTAAAGCCTTGGTATATAAACTCTCTACTGAACTAAGGAAGATGTAAAGATGATGTTCGTCATATTTGTAATGAACACCAGTCTAGAAGGCTCAGAAGAAATGAATATTGTGCTTACCCAATCATAGCATATTAATTCTGACTTTAATTATAGGAAGATAGTTATGGATTTTACATTTCAGTGGATAAGCAACAGAGATGTTGCGGAGTCACGGACATACATAACCAATACTAGTTGTTTTCTAGTGTTAGCTGTGAAAAGTTTGGCTTACGATCTCTAATTTATGCAACAAGGGCAGTGTTTCTCATTGCTTAAATCACCTAAACAGTACTTAAGATTGTATTGATGATAGAATTGAACTTCAATAACTATGGCGTATATGTTGGTCATCAGGCTGGAAGAACAAATAGAATCGTTCAAGTTCAGTTCTTGACTTCTTTCCACAGTGAGTCAAATTTGTAGCAAGGGTGCTTTGAATAGGTTCCTGACATAATGATGGACCTTACCTTACCATTAAACAATTAAATTCGGGAAAGAATGGGAACTTCCTTTACTTTTTCTGCAAGTAGTTCACTTGGCAGAGTCGGTCACTAAATACTTCATGCATCACGGGACTATTATTCTGAGACCGTAGTGTTATATGTAGGTTGAAGAACGGCAAGTGTCTGTGGACGAATTGCTTGGTGCTGATGAAGTATTCTGCACAGGAACTGCAGTGGTTGTATCTCCTGTGGGCAGCATTACTCACATGGGCAAAAGGTATCTACATAAATTGGAATGGATCAACATTGTCAATTTATTTCCATCCAAATGCTACACTTTTTCAGGGTGTTATCTTTTTTTGTTTGTTTATCCCCTGGTGCAGCAAGTGAGATTGCCATGTACATATGCCATGAGATAGTGATTTGTAATTAGTTGCTTTGTGAATGCACGAAAACCAATGTGATTGTTCGTATTGTTGGGAAAATAAGCTTACAGGGAATAGAAAAATGATGGCTTTGAGTAGTCTATGTCCCAAAAGGAATTTAAGCCAAAACGAAATCTATGTTCAGCAAAACTATTCGTTGCTGGGTTTGTGGCAGAATTCCTTTTATATTTACAAAGCCAAATTGAAATCCAAGTTCAGCAAAACTAATTTCCCCAATAACACTTTTTGAGTTCTTTTTTGAGTATTGAGAGGAGAAGGTATTATAAGATGTCTGTTAAAATACAACTGCTAGAAAATACATAACTTTGTGAGAAGGTTTCCAATCACCGACTACACCAACACGTATGTCGATACCTATGCATGTCTTTGGAAGAAAAAATATCTATTTTTGGAAGGTTTGTAATAAATACTTTGTTTTGTTTTTCTGCAGGGTAACATATGGAAGTAATGGGGTTGGCAGAGTATCACAGCAGTTATATTCTGCTCTTACTACCCTACAAATGGGACTATCAGAGGATAAGATGGGTTGGATTGTTGAGCTGAAGTGAGCGTTGCAATCTGAGGGATAGTACCTTTGTTTTTCCCCTTTGCTAAAGTTTGTGTGCAAGTTTTCGACCTGTGATATTCCTTTGTCAGTTAAGAATCTCGGTTGATATCATCTCTCTCTATATATCTTTGATATGTACTGAGTGAAGTAAGAAGTAACTGAGGGGTGTTGTAAGTTTTTTCCTCTAGACCCCCAAAAGACACAAGTCTGTTTCTTGCAACTACTTTTTCTGACATTTTCAGTTTTATCTTCGTCAAAACTCCATCTTTGTACATTTACAAGTTTAGACGAGTTGTAGAGATGAGAGAAAAGAGAGAACCTGCTATAAACAATTAAGGGACAAAAGGCAACCAGAAGTCTGAAGAATGTTATGGTCTCAGAATATGTATTGCATTTCAGGCCCCAGTAATTTTCCCATATGCTGTTTCTTCTTCAAAATCTTGATGCATCACTGCTGATAAATTCGGCGTGCAACTCTTTGAAAACTTAATGATTATGATGACTTATCATCCAAGTATTAACAAAAAGTTCTAAAGAAAAAGAAAAGAGAAATTTTTTCGCAAAATTGGTGCTATAGGGAGGGAAGAGGTACACCGTACAGAGACATATTCTTTGCAAAATGGGTGCTACGCGAAGGGAATGTGTTTGATTCAGCATGTTTCACACTTTAAAATGTTTACTTTTTAATAAAGAAGGGGGCAATGATCAAAAGAGCCCGTTCAAACTTAAAATTATCAATGACTTACTAAAGAAATCAAGATTATAAAAAGTATGTTAATACAAAAAGAACTAAAGAAGTGTCTCAAATGCTTAGTTGCCATTGCCGAGTCAGAGTGATTGTTGAAGAAGGTGAAGGATCTATATTTTTCTATTTGTGGAGCGATAAGTTGCAACTTGAGGTTTTCAATTTTAAGGGAAGAATTTGAAAAAGAATTAAATTGATTAAGTTGACTATTATGTATTTGTACTAAATTATATATTGAATTCAAAAAGAAAAGAAAAAAAAGTAAAAAATTAAAGCAATTTAAGCGCCCAAAGAAACCACTTCTTCTTTCCGCTTCTTTGTGTCTTCGGGCACAAATAAAATATTTAAGGGGTCCTACACTGGTAATCCCTATATGAATCAGCACTCTTGTTAGAACTTGGCTTTCTTTTATATGTGACAGCAACAGTCCAATCTCCAGTAGTATTACTATCATGGCTTGTGTACGGGTCAAAATCTGACTGAGGAAATTCGGCATGAAGAGGTGATCAAGTGTGAGAACTGTATCTCATCATGGGCGACTAGGCCGAGATCGTTCAGGGGCTGACAAGATTGAGCCGTTGAGTAGCTCATTAGGGCCGAGGTCGAGTAGTAGGAAGTGAAGTAACAACTAGTATAACTTTGGAACTTTCAAAGGGAATATTCCATTGGATAGTCCTTTTGTTGTACTTTTTAGTGTTTTTGGGAGTATACCATATAATTAGTAGAAAAGATAAGGCAAAAGGCAAAAGGCAAAAGGCATGTAATATTCTAGTTGATAAGAACTCTTATGAAAAGTTGACTCTAGAGAGACAATACAAAGTATTACCTTTCTATAAGGATTCGATTGGCTGTTTATTCCACCTTTTCTCGCATCAGATCCAAGAAAACCTCATATATTCTCATATCTATTTGTCTTACATCATTGTCAGAGAGAAGAATCATCCACCTCATTCAATATTTGAGTGAATTATTCTCTCTATTTATAGTTATTGTCATTTAATATAGTTACTGCTTATCATTGTCCCTCCACTCATTATTAACAACATCATTTAATACCCATTGTATTAAATTGGTTTAAACGCAATTCTATGTTATCGGTGCTAACACACGTTAGATCTAGAATTTATTATGTTTAACTAGGATTTACCTATCATTTTCTTGTTTAATTAGTTTAAAAAAGTTTCACACTTTTTGGTCAAATAATTTGGCGCCGTCTGTGGGGATTTTCTAGTCAAAGTCTTAGATCTAAAAAAAAACTGCAGCACAACACAAAATTTCTTTTCCCTACGTGCACAGTCTAACATGGCAGGTAACGGAGAGGAAAGACTGAAGGCGGTGAAAAGCCTTACTGTTAACCTCCTAAACACCATCAATGAGGTTAATGGAACTGACGAGGAGAATGTGACACCAAACACTTCCCCTAGACGAAGTGGTTCACTACTCCCTCACGGCAGCGTCACAGCCTCCCATGGAAAAGGGAGCCTCAACATCCACAGCGGAAGAGGCACCACCAGCAGTGAAACGACTACTAGAAGCATGGCTAACGAGCGCACTGACCGGCATACTCGACAAATCCTCCCAAAAATAAAGCAGGGAGGATGTGCGAGTCGGCATCACATCAGCAGCTGAAGAGAAGCACGACCCTCCTCCTGTAGCAGGTATCACTCACACCGTTAATGATGCAGGTAATAACACCCTTGCAACCATTCTGAAGAAAATGGAGGATATGGAGAACGAGAACAAAGCGCTCCGCGACCAAATGAAGGAACATCAAGAAAGAGTAGACAAGATACCGAGCGCCCCAAAGCTGATACCAAAACGGGACGCCGGCCGGTTAGTAGAACAACCGTATAGCGACGAGGCTGCGCCACACGCTATACCTAAAACATTCAAAATGCCGCCATACCTAAAGATATATGACGACACGACGAACCCCGAGGATCATGTCACCCACTACGTCACCACCATGAAAGGCAATGACCTCGCCAATGAACAAGTATCATCCATATTGCTGAAGAAGTTCGGTGAAACCCTAACCGGAGGAGCATTGACGTGGTACTCATAATTACCAGCGCGGTCCATAGAAACATTAGAGGAAATGGCCGACAAGTTCGTCACCGCCCATGACGGGGCCAAGAAAGCAGTGGCAAGGGTAAATGATATATTCGTCATTAAACAATCACCCGACGAAGGAATCGGAGACTTCCTCGCCCGATTCATCCGTGTTAGAGTGACTGTCCAAATGTTTCGGAGGGAATGGCGATAGCAGCCTTCCAAAATGGGATGAACAGGAGCGGTTCGCGGGCGACCAAAAACTTGTTGAGCCGACTCATGAAATGCCCCCTACCACTTGGGATGAAATACACAACGCCTATTATGTCGAGGTAAGAGAAGACGAGGACAACCTCAACGGACCAACCCAACGATTGAAATCGGTCCAGATGGAGTCGAGAAAAGATCGCACAAACGATAACAGAAGAGACCATGCAGGTCCGCGTCTCAACCGTGAAAGACACCAGCCATACGTCAGAGTTGCCGTCATCCCCCCCCCCCCCCCCCCCCCCCCCCTCCTCTCATACCCACTCCTCGTTGTATAAAAA
>ML285409.1:21638-51892 GCA_005239495.1 Nicotiana undulata
CCCCCCCCCCCTCCCCCATGGTGACGGTCCATCCAGGCTGCAGACAGGGAATCACCGAAACGAAAGAGGTATGCCTCCATTGCTATCTGCTCACAAATTTTGTGTTTCTTCTTCAGAGATAGTCTACGCCCTGGAGAAGATCAGGTGAAATGGCCACAAAAGATGAAGTCCGACCCAAACACCAGAAAGTCGAATTCCCTCTACGAATTCCACCAGGAACGAGGTCATAAGACTGGATACTGCATCTCCTTGAGGAAAGAGGTAGTGAACATGCTCCACCAAGGGCATTTGAAAGAACTAATGAGCGACCGAGGATGGGCGAACTTCGCTCGAGGACAAGAACAACATCAAGGTTCCCCGAAGCCACCCTCCCCAACCCGCACCATCCAAATGATCATCTGTGTAGGCGATGGCGCGACAATCAACAACATAAAGTTCACAACCACCCATAAGCTGAAGCGATCAATCACCTATGAACGGTATGACCACCTCGAAGAAAATATCATCTGCGACGAGTCTGATACCCACAGTTTGGACTTTCCTCACTATGATGCTCTTATTATTACTTTGAGCATTTAAGATACCATTGTAAAATGGATTATGGTAGATGACGGAAGCGGCGCGTGCATTATCCACCCTCGAGTTCTCACACAAATTAGGCTCGAAGACAGGATAGTGTCGCGCTGCATCATAGTAACAGGCTTTAACAATGTAGTTGAACGGACTTTCGGAGAAATCACACTACCCGTTCTGGCCTATGGTATCACCCTGGAAACAACGTTACACATTATGGATCAAGATACGACGTACAATGCCATCATACGACGGCCTTGGATACACGCCATAAGGGCCGTCCCATCCAACTTATATCAGGTCGTCAAGTTTCCCACCCCATGGGGAGTATTCATCGTCCGCGGAGAACAACACACGACCCAAGAATGCTACCGCATTGCCTAAGACTGCACATACACTCAACATTTAAAGGGCAAACGCGTAGAAGCATAGCAATTACTGAGGTCGAGGTCGGAGGGCGACGAAGAAAAAGATTTCATCAAGGACCCCAAAGTCGTAGAGGCTACGGGATCAACGGTGGAACCTCAACCCCGTTTAGCTCGATAAAAACGACCACAACAAAAAGGCCTATATCGGCGACAAACTCCAAGAACCAGGTAATCTCCATCAATTTTTAGTTGACATGCAGACTTGTTTGCCTTTTCTCATGCAGATATGTCGACCTACTCTACCCCCGGTACGACAAGTTAGAAGAAAATTCAATGTTTTGATAAACGATGTTGTCCGTGAAGAGGTGGAAAAATTACTTGAAAATGGCTCTATCACGGAGTCAAAATACCCCCCAATGGATCGCCAACGTGGTCATGGTGAAAAAGAAAAATGGGAAATGGCGGATGTGCATAGACTTCACAGATCTGAACAAGTCATGTCTGAAAGACTCATTCCCACCGCCTCACATTGATCAGCTCATCGACGCAACAGCAGGGCACGAGCTGCTAAGTTTTCTGGATGCCTATTCGGGTTACAACCATATAATCATGGAGGAGGAATACCAGGAAAAAAACTACTTTCATCAAGCACCAAGGGACGTAGTGCTACATAGTTATGTTGTTCGGATTGAAAAACACAGGGGCGACATACCAGAGGCTGGTGACCAAAATTTTCAATGAACAGCTCGGCAAAACCATGGGAGTATATTAGACGACATGTTGGTCAAGTCGAAAAGAAAGGAAGACCATATCGACTATTTGAGAGAAGACTTCGGCATACTCAAGCGGTACGACATGAAATTGAACCTCGAGAAATGCACCTTCGGCGTAACCTCAGGAAAGTTCCTCAACTTTTTAGAATCACAGAGAGGCATTAAGGTCAACCCCGACCAAATCAAGGCTATAGAGGGAATACCAGAAAACTTGACCAGCAAGAAGCAAGTGCAGAAGCAGACCGGCCGTATAGCCACCCTATCAAGGTTCATCTCACAATCCTCTGATAGATGCCACAAATTCTTCAGCGTGCTAAAAAAAGATAACGAACTCCAATGGAATTCCGAGTGCGTCGACGCCCTAAGAGAACTAAAGGCGTACCTATCTTCGCCTCCGCTGCTTGCTAAGGCAGAACCCCGAGAACGTCTCACAATCTACCTGGCCGTGTACGACATTGCAGTAAGCGCAGTCCTGGTCCGAGAAAATAAAGGATCTCCAATCTACTACATTAGCAAGACCTTGGTCGATGCTGAAACGAGGTACCCCGACCTCGAGAAGCTAGACTTGTCTTTGGTCGTAGCTTCAAGAAAGCTTAGACCTTATTTCCAGTGCCACCCCATCTCGGTGGTCACGACTTTTCCTCTAAGGAGTATCCTACACAACCCCGAGATGTCGGGTAGGTTGGCCAAATGGGCCATTGAACTGAGCGAGCACGATATAACCTATCAGCCGCGAACAACGATAAAGTCGCAAGTACTTGATTGCCGACTTTGTCGCCGACTTCAGCGCTAAAATAATGCCCGAGGTCGAAAGTGAAGCTGCTAGTACTCCCTCCAAGACACACGACCTATAGATTCTGTACACCGATGGCGCCTCTAACGCGTCAGGATCTGGACTGGGACTTGTACTCGAGGTCCCGATAGGCGAGATAATTTTCTAGTCCATACGGTGCCCCGATATGGCTAACAATGAGGCCGAGTATGAGGCCGTGATTGCAGGGTTAAAACTGGCACTCAAGTAGGAAGCACGACAAGTAGTCCTACGATGTGACTCATAACTCGTCGTCAATCAAGGGACCTTCCAAATCAAGGAACAAAGGCTACAAAAAATATCAGGCCGAGATTTGCAAATTGCTATCCGAGTTCGATGAATTCCAGCTCAATCAAATACCTCGAGGGCAGAATGTCGAGACGGACGGTCTCGCTAAACTGGCGGTAGCCACTAAAATCATAATAAGAAAAAAGAACGTGGTCACTCTCCTCAACTTACCCATCGAACAAATCGAGGTATGCACTATTAACCTAACTTGGGACCGACGCAAACGTATTATCACATACATGCAAAACGGTGTGCTTCCAAACGACAAAAAAAAAAGCCAAAAAACTTCGAATGCAAGCAGCCAGGTATAACGTCATCAACAATGACCTTTACAAAAGGATGTATGGCGTTCCCCTAGCAAAATTCCTAGGAGCAAATCAGATGCGGCGCATCCTAGAAGAAGTGCATGAAGGTCACTGCGGGGCTCACGCCGGCAATCAAGTCTTAGTCAGATGCCTCATCCGAGCAGGCTACTACTGGCCCACAATGAAAAAGGAGGCAGGCGACTTCGTCAAAAAATGCGAACCATGCCAAAAATACTCCCCCATGATCCACCAAGGAGGCGAGCACCTCCACTCAGTCACATCGCCTTGGCCCTTCATCAAATGGGGAATGGATAACGGGCCCCTCCCCGCAGGATGAGGTAATGTGCGATTTCTTTTAGTTTTAACTGACTACTTTTCTAAGTAGGTGGAAGCAGGTGCGTTCGCTCAAATACACGAACAAGAAGTGATCGTCTTTGTATGGAGGAGCATCGTATGCCGCTTTGGCATCCCCAAAGAAATCAGCTGCGACAACGGACCCCAATTCATAGGAAAGAAAGTCGCCGAGTTCTTCGAAAAAATGGCACATCAAAAGAATACGCTCCACGCCATATCACCCCGCAAGCAACAGGCAAATGGAATCCTCCAACAAGTCGATACTAAACATCATGAAGAAGAAGCTCGAGAATGCCAAGGGACTGTGGTCGGAGTTGCTGCCAGAAGTACTATGGTGTAAGGCCATACTCACTAGTTTATGGGACTGATGTAAGGCCCCGTAAATTTTTAACTAAAACTCGGAATTTCGTGGTGCCGAGTTAGATTTATGTGGTTCAGACTTTTTGGATTGAACAGTGCGCTACTGAGCTAAAGGAAAAATGTTTTGCAAAAGTGTGTGTTTCTGCGACCCATTATGCGGCCGCATAATCACTCTATGGACCGTATATTGGCCGTAGAGTGAGGCAGTCAATTTGGCCAATTTTGAGGTCAATTTTGTGGCCAATTATGCGACTACATAATCATTTTGCGAGCCGCATATTGGTCGCATAATCGTTCTTGGGATTTTGCAAAGTGAGGTTCTGCGGTGCATTATGCGACCACAAAACAGATCTGCGGACCACATATTGGTCACAGACCGGGGCAGAAAATTGAAGCCCCTGAGGGCCACTTTTGCGGTCATTTTGCGGACCGCATAGCCATTATGCGGTCACATATGAGACCGCAGATCCGTGTCGGGGATCCAAAGTTCTAAATTTAAAACCCGGTCCCATGTCGTTAAAACATATTCTATGGTTCATTTTGAGGATAATTTCTAATGCTGTAAAGTGAGAGAAAAGGGTCCTAGAGTGAGAGAGTGATCTCCATCTAATTAATCCTCAATTTTTGCATAAAACCTTGAAGATTGTCAATTGGAGTTCACTAAGTCTTCTCCTTAAGGTAAGAATCTAGGCCCCAACTCTTGATTTCGAAACTTCTACTAGAATGGGTAATTAGCAAGGTAATTCATGGGCTTGAGGGTTTTTGTTTTGCATGCATGGGTGGTGAAGGAACATAAGATGAATTCGAGCTAAAAATGGTAAAAGATAGGGTATGGGTTTGTTGAATCTTTCACAAAAGATCTTAAAAATATAATGCACACCTAGTGCTTGTTAATGTGCTCAAATGGACTAGAGTATTGATCATCATTATAATTCCTGAATCAACTTGTGACATTCCCAAAATAGATTGAAGGCGCTAAGGATTCCGAAATTTATTGTAGAACATAAGGAAAACTCTATTGAGGTATGTATGGCTAAAAAAACCCCCTTCTTAGAAATTGAGCCCCCCTTGGTGTCCGTGCAATTGGTGTAAGTTCCAACTTTGATTGATGCAGAAAACGATATTCCAAACGTGCTCGTGTTGTAAGAATTTATGTGCAATATGTATTTCAATGCTCCCATTATGTTATCTTGTCACTTGAGGATGTGTTAAAGATATATAATATGTGTTAAACTGCCAAAGTATGTGAAAGCCTCTATATGCCCACGATTCAGAATTTCTCATGTGTGTACTTAATATCTTGAATTGAAAGGCTTGTTTTACGAAATTGATAATAATATGAAATATGGGAAAAGAACTCGAATTATGAAATGCGGCCAATTGCCAAGTGTGATATAACGATTGTGGCCACTAGTGCCGAAGAAATTGAAATATGTGAGGAATATGGAATGATATGATTGATGGAAAACGGTAATGTCTTGAGCGAGACGTCCTAGCCGATCGGGCCGTGATCGGACGCCATGCCGCACACATGGTGGTATTGTGCTGGAAATTAAAACCGGAATTGAAACGAGAATCGAGATTGTGGAAAATGTCTCCAAGGAAATGACCTAGCCGATCGGGTCGTGATCGGACTCCGTATAAGAGTACAGTGGTGATCACGCTCAACTGTGTCTAATAAAAGACTAAACGGGTGTTGCAAATTTAATCCGGGGTATTATGCCCAGAGTCGAATCCCATAGGGAATTAACGTATCAATTGAAGTCTTTAGAGTACTAAATTCTCACTAGTCAACCTCCTCAACTTTATGAATAAGAATTGGTGGTGTGATTACTACTACAACTAATTGAATCTATAAAACTAATAGTAACTAACAAGCAGTTGTAAACAATTGGAATAAAAGTCTAAGGTAATGGTTTCCCCCGTTGGTTCTTTCCTAGTTGTATGTTCTTAGAGCTTTTATTTGGTTGTCTCTATCAATCATGAACTCTCCAGTTATCGTAAATCTTTCTCAAGCATTTATGACAATTTAGTAGACGCACTCTCTCGAGCTACGCTAGCTATATTTACGTTACGGTTCACTTTAGATTGCACCCAAGGTATATTATTTCTAACCCAACCTCTAAACCCTCGGTTATGACTTTCGTCTATACTCCGGGAGTGGTGTTGTTCAACAACTACCTAAATATGCACTCTTTCTCAAGCAGATACATAATAAATAGGAACCGCTAGTTGAGGGCCCTTCAACTAACTACAATCAAAACGTAGTTGAACAAATAGAGATGAATAACCAACTCAAAACTATATTAACATGCCAACAAGTTTATCCCCAACGGGTTCCACCAAAACCTTAGATAAAGATATTTAGCTACTCATAATAATAACAAAAACTACAAAAGAATTCATAGTCAATGATGAAAGACAAAGGGAAGAGAATAAAGATTGATGCCCAATGTTTCTCCTTGCCTCTTTCCTTTGCTTTTGATGTTTTCTACCTTTTAAAACTGATTCTCNTGCCTCTTGCCCTTGCTTTTAATGTTTTCCACTTTCAAAACTGATTCCTCTGCTCTCTTGGGCGACTTCCTTAAGTTTATATAGGGTTTGGGGCTTAAAATCCCGTGTTTTGCACATTAGTCCTTGAAATTTACGCGTCTTGCCGCGGTCGCGCCAGGACCGCGGCCAAACAAGCTCTCTGAACCTGAGACTGCCTTCCGCCGCTGTTGCACCGCGGTCGCGGTAGGACCTCGGCCCTGTTCCATTTAGAATTTGGAAAAACGTAAAACATAAACGTTGTAGCCCTTTGAGTTATCTTTCCAACCATATATTGTATAGCCCAAATGGAGTTCGGCTCAAAAAGTTATGTCTATTTTACTAGACAGTGCGCAATATGCCTCCTCGAGTCTTCGTTTGTTCTCAACTATCAAATTTGACCCCCGAACACGAGCTCGACTTAATTCCTTGAGCTTTTACTCAGACTTCAAAGCTCCAAATCACTTAAATTCATTCCATAACATATATATAGCTCGGAATCACCCCTACAAGGCATAAAATACATAGTTAGTGCAAAACACTAGCGATTAAAGCTCAAGCTCAATTGAAGTGCAGTAAACTCGAGTTTAATAAGCGACTAAAATACGTAATTATAGCCTATCATCAAGTGGTATTGTGAATAATGAGGTATCAATGCTAATAACGGCCCAATTCAAAGCTATAGAAATTTCACTTGAAATCTTATGTGATCCTTAATTTGGTGATGTGGTGTTGTGTAAGGTTTTCATTGATTTCATGATTATTTCTTCTTGTATTGTTGACCTTTATAATGAGATGGTGTTTAGTTATGCATACTAGTACTATTCGACAGTGCTAACGTCCCTTTTTGCCGGGGGTGCTACATATTTGAATGGATGTAGGTGGTTCAATAGCAGGCAGTGCTGATCGCAGATAGTGGTGCATCCTCTTCTCAGCAGTCTTGGTAAGCCCCATTTCTTCCAGGGGTCATGTAGTACATCTTTTGTTATAAGTTTACCACGTTTCGAGGTATAGACGAGGCCTTGTTTGCGGTATTATCATAACTGTTTTTTGTATCTTTAGAGGCTCCGTAGACATGTATGTGGGTTGTGTATGGGTATTGGAAGGGTCAGTGGATTATTTTGTATTTTTAACTCTTGTCCCACTAAATTGTAAAATGTATGTATTTTTGATAACCTAACTATGGTGTAACGAATATAATGTAAAATGAACTAGCAATGTTTACATATATGATCTCTCCCCTATTTAACTAATGGTAACGCGTCCCCTTTTGATTATGAACGAGTCGGGTAGGAAAGGTCTAATAGGCTTGTTCGACCGGGTTCACTTGGTTGGGCGCCGGTCGCGCTCCCCAAGGTTGGGGCGTGACATATGCAATGATACCGGTCGAGGTCAGAGAACTTAGTCTAAGATATTCAAATGAGAGTGGGCCAAGCAACGATGAAAGCAGAAGGCAAGACATCGGCGAGGCCGAAGAACGAAGAGATATGGCTTACATAAGAATGGTAGCCCAAAAACAACAGACAGAGCGGTACTATAAAAAATAATCCAAGGTTAGGCCACTCAAAGTCGGGGACTATGTACTCAAGGCCAAAACACATGCGAGCAAAGATCCACGGGAAGGCAAACAGGGGACCAATTGGGACGACCTATACAAAATCATGGCGGCAATAAGCGAAGGATCGTTCCAACTGGAAACAATGGAAGGAAAATTACTACCAAACAATTGGAACGTCGCCCATATAAAATACTTCAACTTCTAAAGACAGGCGTCCTTCGAGTCATACTTTTTTTTCCCTCACCTGAGTTTTGTCCCAATTGGGTTTTATCGGGGAGGTTTTTAACGAGGCGACAGAGAGGGCATCTCGAAGTTAAGTATAAGTTCATCGCTCAACCTCTCAACTACTTCTCCAGGTCGACCAATGAAGGGACTAGATAGACTGCGACTTCTCCAATTTATGTATGAGGAGAGCAAAAACATGTAAAATTCTCCAATGAATGTATAAGCAAAGCGAAATATGCAAACACACGATGTTCACATGTCTTCACCAAGTTTAAACATTATGCCAGTCCATGAAATAACATTCGACCTGATTCGAATTAATCACGTGTAACAACCGACCTCGCTCGAATCAACTCTCATTCGACCTCGCTCGAAGTAATCACGAGTAAAATTCGACCTCGCTCGGATCAACTCTCATTTGATTTAATTAAAAGTCAACATTTGAACTCGCTCGAATAGACTTACATTCGACCTCGTTCAAATCAATTAAAAGTCTACATCCTACCTTGCTCGAATCGACTTACATTCGACCTCGTTCGAATTAATTTAAAAGTCGACATTCGACCTCGCTCGAATCGACTCGTATCCGACCTCGTTCGAATCAATTAAAAGTCGACATTCGACCTCGATCGAATTGACTCGTATTCGATCTCGTTCGAACTAATTTCAAGCCAACATTTGACCTTGCTCGAATCGACTTACATTCGACCTCGTTTGAATTAATTAAGAGTCAACATTTGATCTCGCTCGAATCGACTTGTATTCGACCTCGCTCGAATTAATTAAGACACTTGTATGCGACTTAGCTTGAATTAATTGAGCAATGTTTGACCTCACATGAGCTCAACATACAGTCGGCCTAACTCAAATTGTAATCAAAGCAATCAATTGAGGGAAACATTCGAAGGAAAAACAAGAAACTCAGAAATGGATATAAAAAGTATCATTCCAAAAGGTATCTTACAAGGGCCGAACAGACGCCCGCAAAATAAAAGAAAAAAAAGAGAACAAAAGTACAAAACAAATACACTACTCGAAAGCATCACCCCTATCGCGTCACCTACAGCTCCCTCTCAATCAAAGTATTCACCATCATACCAAGAACCTGGCTCAAACCCGTCTAAATCGTCTTCATCGTCACCCTCTCCGGGCGTACCAGGATCGTAGCCACAAGCATCCTGAGCTACACGTGCCTTAACACGAGCATCCTCAAATATCGCCTTAGAAACTTTCTCGGCCATCATCAATCCCCTGAATATGTCTAGGTGAGCCTCAACATGAATCCACTTCTCGTACAAATCCCGTGGAAGTGGAAACATGGGACGAAGACGGTTGAGCCAGTAGCTGCACCATTTCGGCCTTAAAGACGACAATCTGCTCGTTTAGGTCCGAAACCTCTGTCTCTAGACCACCAATCCGTTCATCAAGTCTCGCCTCCTTAAGCGCAACCGTCTCTGCTTCATTCGCCCGCTCAGATCTGAGGACATGGATGGAATCCTCTAATGCCGCCACTTCCCCCAAAGCTGCCGCCTTGGCTTCCTCGGCTCTCCCAACTCCGTCGCTTTTTCGTCCAAATCATCTTTCAGGACTTTGGCTCTAGTCGAGCTCTACTCTAGCTCGGCCCGTACGGACGTCACCTGAACCCGAAGGTCGACACACTCAGCCACAACTCCTTTGCTCACCTCGAGCTCTTCCTCCTTGACCCTCAGTGCTCTCACGATCTCATCGTCCTTCTGCTTCAGCTCATCCCTGAGAGATTGGAATTTACCATCCGCACCGAGTAGGCAACACAACGCACGATGCTTGGCACGATACTCCCTATAGTTAGACTCCATTCTTTTAAAGAGAGCCTTATTCCTCTCTTCTCGACATGCGCACTCGATATCCAGAATGAGAGTCTGGTAAATAAGTAGAAAACAATCAGCAAAGACGAACACGGTAAAGAACAAAAAAAAAAATACGAGGACACGAAAAGGCGAAAACATACCCTCAAGACCATTTCGGAGATGCTTAACGACAGGTCGATATCCTTAAACGTCTGTAAAGTCCTATTCTTGACGCCAGTGCAAAGAGGAACCAAAGCGCGGACCACGCTCTCTGGGTTCGTTAGCAAGTTGTAGTCCAGGGGAATGAAGATATTCCGGGTAGATCCCTCTGTTCTCACCTCTACCCGAGTGAACCCCTCATTGAACATACGCACCTCCTCGGGGTCTATGTCGGAATCAGACTCATCATCGTCCACGGCCACATTCTTTCCTTTCCCCTTGGTGGACGAAGATTCGACCTCTACTGCCTTTGATCGCCCTCCTTCTACGGCGACCTCTGGCAGGGGAACAATCTCCGCAACTGAAGGGGGCGCAGACTCCGCGCCCAAAATAATGCCACCCTCGGGTGCGGCCATGGCCTGCTCGTGATTTCTCCCCGTCGGCTCGTTGTTCCCCGAAGCCACGAAGCCACTCTGCCAACCTCCACTCTCCGCCTTTTCAGCGGAGCCGCTTCCTCCTCACCCGGTGAAGACTCGTCTACTAAATGCAATATTGGGAAAGTCAGAGTCTCGGTTGATGAAGCAGCCTCCCAACGGCTAGGCCTACGCGAACTAGGGTATGAGAAGCAGTAATCTGTATGGACTCGCCCGCAGTTGGCACGAGTAGCGGCCTGGTCGAGGCACCGGGTTGGAGAAAAGAGGGAACGAGGGCCTTCGCCTTTTTCGGAGCTCTACTACCTATCAACAAAGAGAAAACTGCGTAAGTAAAAAAGAGGACAATGTTGAGTTTGAAGTAGTTAAAAATCGGAACCTGGCTTACCGGTTGTAGAAGGCTTAGGTCCAAATTTCTTGTAAAACGACGAGCAATCGCATATCCCCACCGTGTTGGGCAAGATTTGGGCCACCTAGTCGTGAATATCGGCAGCCAATGTAGGAGGATGCTTCTCGGCTACACGAAAAGAAAGACGAACGATCAATTCACCAAAAAAAAAAAAATACTTCAATCAGCGAAAACACCTAGGGTCAAAGTTCCACTCCTAAGGGAATCCACTGGGGCTCGCCACCACGTGCTCGGTCTTGATAAAAAAGAAGTTGATCCAAAATTGATGATTCACCTTATCGTACATTGATTCCACTAGCCCCTTGGTCCCGCGGTGGCGAAGATGTATCATCGTGCCCCTGTGAAAGCTTGGCGCGAAAAGATGCAACAAATGGCGGATAAAAATCCCACAGTCAGCCAGCTCCGCAAACTTTATTAGCATAAGGAAGAGCTTATAAATGTAGGGGGAGAGTTGGGTCGGACAGATGCCGTATTAGCGGTATGATTCCTCCGCCATAGAGGAAGAGGCAGAGAATAACTCACTTGGAACGGGTATTGGTAAAACGCGCAATACTCGAGACGATGGACCTGGATCATAGCGTTCCCAATGGGGACCAGGTCAATGTGAGCGGGAATGTTGTATTTGGCCCTGAGTACAGAAATTTGGGCTGCTCCCATCTCAGATTTCATGGGCTCAGTCTCATCCGCAGGTAACTTCAAAAAATCCGACTTGGAGCCTATGTTACGAGGAATGATTTCTTCCATAGTAGGGAAGCTTTCATCCTCCACAACAATGACCTCCCCTTTGTCAGAGTGCATGGCCACTAATGACGGAACTGGGTCTGAGGTCATCTCAGGGTTAGAAGATGCGCCAGCCATCTTTTGCTAATATGTATACGATGGAACCGAAAGAATAGAGGAAGTGGTGATGGTGGAAGTTGCAGAAAATATGAACACAGGAAGAAAAAGAAGAAACAATGTGCAGGTTCGAAAGATCAGAGAGTCTAAAGTTTTGTCCATAGGGTTCCCCCCCTCTAATTTATAGAAAGATACTTTGTAATACACAAGAAAACACACGTTTCTTAAATATCTTTTCCTCTCAATCTTGTGATTTTCTACAGTGTCCTTAACTTTTGAACTTGTAAATGTAAATTCAGGACCAAGTGTCCTTAACTTTTGAGCTTGTTAGTCTAAGTTCAAGACTTCAGGACCTATTGTCCTTAACTTTTGAACTTGTAATTGTAAGTTCAGGACCTATCTTCCTTAACTTTTGAGCTTGTTAGTCTAAGTTCAGGACCAAGTGTCCTTAACTTTAAAACTTGTAATTCTAAGTTCAGGACCAAGTGTCCTTAACTTTTGAACTTGGAACTCGAAGTTCAGGAACAAGTGTCCTTAACTTTTGAACTTGTAACTATAAGTTCAGGATCCATACACACACTTATTCATTAATTGTTATTTCTTTCTTATTGCTCTAATTATGCAGGAAGCTTTTATGATGTTGCATTCTTATGTTATGGCAATAAAAATGGGCAGATAGGAAATTCTGAATCTTACAGAAAATTAAAATTGGCAAACTTTATTTATGGATGAAATAAGGATCGAGCTAAAGTAATGTTCCATCAAGGTGATTAATTCCAGGGTTGGTGAGCTACCACCAATTTTGGTTACGTACTTAAGATTGTCTAACCACTGCAAAATGAAGAAGAAATAAAAGAGGCGAGACAAAATTGTTATTAACCACGACAGTGTGAGACGGCGACACAGTTCTTCTCCCTAACACGAAAGAGATAGAAGAAAGGGTAACACAGTCTTTTCATATTAATTTTAATAGACTAGTGACTACTATTGCTAAGCATTAAAAATGCTGAATAAAAAGTAAATACCACTTTAAAAAGTGGCTACCCCACACACTTTTAAGTAAATAGTAACACCTTTATCATTTACTAATCTACCCTTTTGAAAAATTATAAAATAGTCCCACCTTCCTCTTCTTCAATTTTTCACGTATCTCTCACGTCTCAGTTCTTAATTCTCAAATTATCAATTGTCATTGTCCCATTTCTCTCCAGTATTGCTATGAACTATTTGGATCTCATTTTATTTGAATTTTATTTGTGAAGTTATTTGAACTTTGAAGAACTATAGACTTGGAAGGCAATCCCAATTCGCCATAACACAGTCTTAGGGTCACTACTAGCTGGACTCGTCGTGAAACTCACTTATTTTTAGATAAATGATGTGTGCTAGTTGAAGCTTGAAAAGTCAAAGTAGTAACAACTAACGAGCAAATTCATTTGTGGTAACTCCGGAGTGGTGAAATTCAATTTCAAGACTTCAAAATTCATCAAGTGTTACATTTATTGCAAAATTCGGTGTACGCGTTCCAACTCTTCCTCTTAATTAATATTTTATTTGCACATTTATTTTTATTAGCTTTAAATTTATAGTTAAATTTTCACAATATATTTAATGTTGTAAAACGAATTTGTAGTAGGGTTGCTAATCGAGGTAATCGGGGAAACAGAAGGAAAAAAAGTGCTAGTTCAACTTATGATAGTAATATAAATAACTTAACACATATTTCTGAAATAGCACCTAATAATATATGAAGATTATGGTATAGAAGATAATGAATTAGAAATTGAAGATGAGACACCACCTACACTTATTACTTGTTTGCTAGCTTAGTCATGAATCTTAGTAGTTTAACTAGTGAAATTGATACCCGCCTTTATTTGAAAGATAAATTTAATTATTTCAAGTTGCTCACTGAAGTGTTTACCATAGCAACCAACCTAAACTCCTTGATGTTCGACATCGGCTTACGTTAGATTTTATTATTGTAATGGCCGTTTCATATTCCCTGATTTGGGGTGTGAATTGGACGTGATCAAGCAATTCAAAAATTTAGGATACTTAATCCTAAAGTTTGGACGTATTGACTAATCTTTAAATATATTGTAAATTATGGATATGTTCTTGATAGTAGACTTAAAAATGGCCATTGGTTTACTTCGCTCATAAGAAGGTGGTCTATTATGTGCTATTTAGTGGCCCGGCCAAAGGTATGGTGCCAATTTCTCTATTCAATAAAGAGAAATTTTTAGAAACCACTATTGTTTAGTAGCTATTAACTTCTTATAGCTACCATATACATAATTACTTCTTATAGCTACTATGCAGTTGTTACGGTAGTGTATTCGCTGCATTCGCGTTGCTGTATTCATGAATACAACACCAAATAACGCCTAAAAGTAAGGGCAGTTCAGCTGTACGCACATGTATTCGCGCCATGTATTCATGAATGCAACAACAAAAAACGCCTAAAATCAGGGCAGTCCAGTTGTACGCACATGTATTCACATATATTTGCGCTGCTATACATGAATACATCAATAAAAATCGCCTAAAATCAGGACAGTCTAGCTGTACACGCATGTATTCACATATACTCGCGCTGTTGTATCCATGAATACATTAGTAAAAAGCGCCAAAAATCAAGGCAGTCCAGCTGTACGCGCATGTATTCATATGTATTCGCCCCATGTATTCATGAATACATCAACAAAAAATGCCTAAAATCAGGGCAGTCCAGCTGTACGCGTATGTATTTACATGTATTCTCATTGTTGTATTCATGAACAACAATAAAAAAAATGCCTAAAATCAGGGCAGTCCCAACTGTACGCGCATGTATTCACATGTATTCACACCATGTATTCATGAATACAATAACGACATTCACCTTAAAAATAGGTATGTCCAGTTGTCTAAGAGAGAGGAAAAACGTAAATAACGTATTTCATGCTTTATTTCAAGCATTATTTCATGCCTCAATAGTAGTATACACCACACATACTTATTTTGTTATAAAATATAAAAGGTAGCTATAGAATAATATTTTAAAATGATTTTGATTTATAATAAATTGAGTGTATACCTTTCCTATAGGCGATAAAATTTCCTTCGATAAAATGTCTAAGAGTGAACTTGTAATCCTTCATGGATAGAAGGGAAAGCTAGGTCACTTCAAATAGCTAGAAATGGGCTTCCATTATTGGGCTTGTTCAAAAGGATTAGGCCTCATATCATAGGCTTTTAATTCTAAAAGTCTCTCCCTTGGCGAACTGCAGAGAGGGTTCTCATAAAAATATGACTCGATGGGTCGCAACGAGTCTTTGCGATGGAAAAAGTTTATTCGTATGAGTGTTTACACAAAATCATATTAACTTATAATGACTACGCATTTTACTAAAGTAAATATAGTATATTAATTAATCTGATAAAGTGAGAAAAGTTTATGTGCAACAATATATCATGACGGGATTAGTTTGATAGAAATATTTGGTGCAAGTATTCTTTTTATTTGGTACTTGCTGGCTTATAATATTTGCTAAGATGAAGAA
The DNA here is from genome assembly GCA_005239495.1 of Nicotiana undulata. Classification (NCBI taxonomy): domain Eukaryota; kingdom Viridiplantae; phylum Streptophyta; class Magnoliopsida; order Solanales; family Solanaceae; genus Nicotiana; species Nicotiana undulata. Next base: position 36,993 of record ML285409.1, read on the forward strand.
GAAGCGAAAAAAATTAAGTATATCAGTTTTGTATTGATTTGCAAAGTATTGCCCAACTATTAAAGCCGGTGTTTCGACCCCGAGGCTTCGTATGATCCAATGACAATACGCTAGTATCCTTTGTTTAAATATCTTTTTTTGTTTTGTTGGAGGAGTTGATCTGAGGAACGAATGGTGATGTGCAAACTGCAGTGGTCCATAACTTTTTGAGATTGGAGAAAATTTAAAATTCAGGATTCCATGAATCTGGGAACCAAGGTGCTTCAAACAAATCTTCCATAGGCCTGTAGTCGAGGGCGAAGCCATATTGTCCTGAAGTTGGTCAATTGACCACCTTCGTCGAAAAATTATACTATGTATATAGGTAAAATATTAGATTTTAAAGGTATATAATATATATTGAACACCCTTTATGAGAATTTTTTTCACTTATTTCAAGTTTGAACATCCTTGAGGAAATTCTTTGCTTCGCCATGGTATGCAATCCTCTGACAATGAGAAGTCAGAACTCTATGTGAGTAAATGTGTTATGTTAGTTCTCGAAGTTTTACAATAACAACAACAAACACAATATAATCTCGCAAGTGAGGTTTGGAAAAAAAGTTTTGTACGCAGATCTTTTTAGTGAAGGTAGATATGATGTTCATCGACTCAAGGAAAAATGAAAAAGAAGCAGTAGCAACAAGCAATAACAACAAAATAATAAGATAATCGGAGCTAAAAAAACAATATATAGTAATAAAAATTTAAGAATCAGAAATTACAAGACAATACGATAGCCGGAGTGAAAGAGGCAACATGTAGTAATAGAAAATTAAGAATCAGAAAATACAAGAATAATATTAATACTACTGGCATGAAAAGATCTCAATTACCTACTAATCATTTACTCTAATCTTGACCTCCACAGCCTCCTATGAAGGGTCGGTTTGGATGATACTTCTCTTTTCTCTTATTTTACTTGAAATATGAAACACTTATTATGACGTACGCTCATTTTTTATTACTCTTGCTCGAGATGTGTTATCAGACTATATTTTTCAATGGGGATTGTAATGTGGAAATAAGCGCTTCAACTCATCTGGTCGCTTACTGGTTTACTAAGTTATTAGTGATATTAGTTCACAGGAAAAAAGTATTACTGATCATGTATGTATCTCTATATGAATATTCAAAATTAAGAAGTCTACTTTTATACAACAATATAATAACAGCATATCCAATGTAATCTCACAAGTGGTGTTTAAGAAGGCTAGTGAGTATACAATCTTACCCCTATCTCATGAAGGTAGAGAGAGTACTGATGTTTGGTCAAAAAGGTATATATTTAATCGTTGTTGCCTCATATTTTAGTACTCTTAATCGTCTTTTGAGTATTAATTATATTATTTTATGTTTAATATTATATTTTAACTGTGTAAGAATAAAGCGATATGAAGATGAAAAGATTTGGAGCAAAATTAAATAAAACATAAAAAAAAAAAAGGAAAAAAGAGAGGAGACAAAAATGGAGGACATCATCATCATCCTCATGATTACATACTAATAGTAAACAGCAAACTCAAAGAAGTGAATCCAAGGATTTGAAGAATTGAACGTAAGAGTTCAGTGGATCCAGCGCCACGGTCAGCGCTGGGCGCTGGCCTGGACTGTGTATTGCATGGATTTTCTTATTTCGTTCGGGACAAGGTTATTTTGGTCCTACACGACTTTAATTCGTATAAAAAGGGTCCTAAATCTAATTTGGAGGATATCTAACATACTTTGAAGGTGAATTCGTGGAGGAACATACACCACGCTTGGAGGAGGCTTCTACCTAGTTTTTCTTCTCTTCTCTTCTTTTAATCTCATAATTTCTTTGTTCTAGAGTTTTGAGGTGCTACATGAACGTTGTAGTTTGAAACTTGAATTGTTCTTATTATTTTATCATATTGATTTATTTATTCAATCTTGCGCTTAATTATTTGATTGCTTGATCCCCAATTGAATACTACCTACGAATCTAGGATTGAACCGGGGAGAGAGAATTCTAGATTGCATATAAGATTGGGTAGAGCAAGATCTTAACTCTTAAGGGGAGCGAATTTGCGGTTAGGATAGGTAATATACCTAATCGCCTTGCTTGGTTACTGTACATGAATTATTAATGCGTTCTTGTTAATCCTAATTCCATAGGAATATAGGTTAGCTTGAATATGCGAGTTGTACTTCGGGAGAAGGCTACGAGTAATATTAACCATGACAATCAATAAACTAGGTAAATTAATTAGACGATTTAAGTGGAAGACTCAACGAGATTGTTAGCCAACCCATAACTCTAGAATATCGGCTCTTCTTGAATTCGTATCTAATTTCGCCAACTTGTTTGTTTAATTTCTTAGTTTGTTACTCTAGATTTATTTTAGTTAAATATTCATACGTTAGGATTCGCTTGAATAAGTTAATTGTTTATTTTAATTTAGTTGATAGTTAATCACAAGTCTCTGTGGGTACGATATCTGGACTTACAATCCTATATTACTTGTCGACCACGTATACTCGCGTGTGCGTTTGGGAGCAACAAGTACTATTTCCGATAAATCATCGACTCAAGGAAGGAAGAGTAGTCCCAAAAAAGAAATACGGAAATATAGAAGCCATAAAAAAGGACGCATTAACAACAACAAGATACTAAGGTAATTGAAGTAAAAGGAACAACAAGTAGCGATAGAAATCTAAGAATAAGAAAACACGAGAATAATACTAATGCTACTGGTCTGGAAAGAGAATACGCTCGGTTACCTACTAGCTTTCTACCCTAATTCTAACCTCCACATCCTTCTATTAAGGGTCATGTCCTTTGTAAGTTGAAAATGTGTCATGTCTTGCCTAATGATCACCTCTCCCAATACTTTTTTGGCCTATCTCGACCTCTCCTTATACCCGTCATCGCCAACCTCTCATACCGACCTCCTTACTCTAGGGCATCTGTGCATCTCCTCCAAGGATTCTACCTTGACGTCTGAAACAAGAACAATCTGGTACAAATGTTATACGATAACCTATTCTTGTCCTAAAATATATAATTAAATCTAGAGGTAAGGGAAGTGGGGCTAAATGTAGTTTACAAGGTGAGACAAAGTGTCATGTTCATTACTCTAAATTGGCCAACATTGTCTATACTACGAAGTGAAATGGACATGTAGGAGTTTAACTTCTTGAATGATACACAAGGGAAAATCCCTAATATCCAACTTGCTTACAGCACTAGGAAAAATTAATGTGCAGGTGTTTCAATGTTCCTCTGCATGTTCTTGCATGACCTACTCATGTGAAACCCACACGAAAGCCCATACCATTCAATCAAATATAATTGTCATGTATTGCCTTCTCCTACTCTCCTAGACAGTGGCAAAAGCAGAATTCTCACCACCAACAACAACAACGATCCAATAGAATCCCACTAGTGGGGTCTGGGAAAGGTGGCGAGTACGCAACCTTACCCTTACCCCGAGGGATAGAGAGGCTGTTTCCGAAAGAATTCTCATCAAAAGAATTCAAAAATTTAAAAGAAATAAACACGCAAAGAAGATAAAGAGAATTCAACATCTAATATATATATAAAAGAAATTAACTTTATATTCATAGAGTAGTTTTCAGCGAAGAGAATTCGACTGAATTACCCTTCCGCCCATATAGCTCTGCCCCTGCTCCTTGGTACTCCACAAATATCCAAAAGCTTTGGTTGCAAAGGGTAGGATTCATCTATTGTAAAAGGTTAAGTAATTAACCTCCACACAAGATAATGTGAATGATCTTTTACACTATCAAATTATGTACAAGATAATTAAAGGTAACTGTTCACAAAAAATGAGAGTAATAGTTTGAAAAATAAGGAGCTTATTTGTCAGCCTAAAATGTTTAGTGTCTAAATCTGGTGATAGAAATCCATGTCTTGACACGAAACAACTCTACTAATCAAAGTTATTTGTGTCCCGAAATGTTTAAACATGTTTTATCTTGTAAAGCCAATTGATTAGCAGCTATGTTTGTTGACTAATAGTTTGCTCACCGAAGGCTAAACACGGAATTCCTTTAACTCTACGTTTGGAATTTTCACCCCTTCCTCTTGATATTTTCTTGATCCTTTCCGTAATGTGAATATAGAGAAAAGTAGTCATCTAACTCTTCATAGATCCCCAAGCCGAATCCATCATTTAAGTTTTACGAGTTCAATTTTCAAGTTTCTTATTGTTGAACTTATTATATTTTTAAAGTTATGAACTGAGGAGTAAATATCGTTGTTGTCATGGGCGAAGCTACATTATCATAAGGGTGGTCAATTGACCACTCTTCGTCGAAAAATTACACCACGTGTATAGGTAAAATATTAGATTTTAGAGGTATATGACATATATCGAACACACTTTGTCGGAGAATTTTTATCACTTCTTTCAAGTTTGAACACCCTTGGATAAATTTCTGGCAACGCCACTAATTGTTATTATTGTTATTGTATGGGTTCATATCCATTAGTACTGTTTATTGCGCTTATAGTAAATTTTTACATATAAATTTATACTTTACGACCGAAAGTATTGAATTTCTGGTACCGACAAGCTACATGGGCACCAGTCCACCACCCCCTCCAAAATAAAAGAATAAAAAGAAAAAGAAAATCGTAGATACTATTTAATGATCAGTTTGTTGAATTATGAATTAACGACCGCCCAGAATCAGATATGCTCAATGAATCACAACTAAAAAAACCGTAACGACTATATATTTAATTGGTTAGTTATTAGTATAACGAGAAGCATATCATTATGGCACTCAATTATAAGCATTTTATTTCGTTTCGGCACATGCATAGAGTCAACATAATCATGGAAATAGTTCATAAATCCTACTTGCATTATTTCAATCATTTGTTCAAAGCCACCAACCTCATTATTTGTAGTCAGAAATACCAGGACCAAGAGAGAGTTATAGACTATTAGGCTATTAATTAGCTGCATCTCAAGGGAGATATCTATATAAAAAATATAGCGATAGGATATCCTTATTACTAATTAATTCTTTATTTGTTGAATATCTCTTTGGATTCTCTATATGATATAGTTTTGATGTTGCTGAAAATGGGGTACTTTCTTTTCTTGGTATTATTCTTAATGAGGATCATGATTTTATTAAAGAATATTGCCTGATCTCGAATTGTCTAATTTATATTGGGGGGAAATTCTTTGCTTTCTTACTAAATGTAAATAGTCTTATTCACATTTGACACGGAATAATTCCACCTACTAATTATTCAAACGGTTTCGGCTACACAGTCTAACATTTGCATCTCATGGGTGTTTGTTGGAAATTAAAATATAGCTAATGTAGATCATAAATTTTCTGTTTGAGGAGCTTATTGTTTTTACAATTAATTTATTTTATATTCCTTTACTCTTAATTCCAACTAAGGTTCCATCCTCGCAACGCACAAGTCAGAAGTAATAAACGATTGAAAGTCATACCTAAATTTTTTGTATGAGTAATACAATATTTGGTTGTTGTATAATACTCCTAAATATTAATTACCACATAATTTTAGTACAACTTTGATAATTCACCTTATAAAATATCAGTTATATTTTATGGAAAAGAAAATATTTATAAACAACAACACATAAACAAGAATAGGTTAACACACATATATAAAAACTGCTAAAGTAATTAATTGGTATATAATTAACCTATGTATTTTTATTCGCTTTATAACAATCTTGACATTATTAATATTCACTATATAAATAAATATTCTTATATTTTTATCCCACTTAACTAGTTAATTTGCGTAGCAATGGACCCCGTAAAATCATATAATATACTGAAAGCATCCCTTCTAAGAAACAAATCTAATGAAAGACTTTCTGCCTTCCATCGGAGAGACAGGATGTTACCACTTGAAATTAAGTTTTAATTTTAGCTTTTTCCCTCTAATCAAATCAAATAGTACACTCCTAGCTAGCTAGTTTAATAAAGGAATTGGACATTTATCTGGTAAGCAACTTTTCAGCCATCATATCCGGATGTACTACATCTTTCGAACGTGAAGATTTCTCTAATGTAATTCAATAAGAAGAGAGGTAGAAAATATTCCGCATAAATATCTTATTCAGCATTTGGAATTTGAAATTTTCAACGAACAATTTTATTTTATTTATTCTTTCACTTGCCCATAACTGTCTAGTTTGTCTGGTTTTGTTCTCTGTAACATTTAAAAATAATAATTGGTCAAGCATAACATGATTCGGCATAATGTCACGGTTGAAAACAATATTATAATAAGAGAAAAAAGAACAAAAAGAAACAAATAGTAGGATGTTAATTAATAGGTCCGAGTATAAAAAGTTGACCACAACCTAAGCATTGAACTGCTAACTCATGAGGTCTGCGTACCACATTAACAAAAGAATTCACCTTAGAATTTAAATTATACGTGCTAATAATTTATATTATCAAATTATTCAAAAAATAATATGCATATAAGTTAAATTCTTTAATTTATATTGATTAATAATATTGCCAAAAAGATTTTATTTTATTATTGTAAGTTTTACTTGTTGTAACAAGCAATACCTTGTTTTGAGATTATAAATCTATACTTGTTACATCATATATACTTCTTGTGGTGGAGTCTTTTCTCTGATTTTACACAAACACCAGATACTTTATGCATGGAGCTGTTTTTTTTACTTGCTAAACTAATATTTGCAATTAATTTATAAGTGGCTTGGTTGTAGAGAACTAGAGATAGTTCTTATACTATTATATTAGTTACACTAAAAGAAAGTGTTAGTAATTTTTATGAACGTAATTCATACCGATTACGAAGAAACATTTGGCAGCAAATGGATGATTGCGTAAATTTGTCTGCAAAAGTAAAAAGTCAAATGCATTTAACCTGGAGATTACTTGCAAGCAAATTTACCCACTTCCGTGGTTTGTGAAGTTATCTCGTAAAAGCAAATTAATTTCTTCCTCATTATATATTTCGACTGTTTCCTATTTTCTCTTTAATCTTTTGTCAAGAACTAGAAAAGGCTATGCTTTTCCTATACCTTTATCTCTCATTGCAAAGTACAAGAAAAAGAATTGTGTATGCCGTCGAAATCGAAGAGCCCGACTTCGAAGCCTCAATTGTACCCCGAGCTCGAGCTCAAACAACCCGAAGAAAAGATCAGGTCCGGTCGAAACAAATGCACCTCAGGGGAGCGCATTGAAGATCTAGCGCGGCATGCCTCGACGTAGCACCATTTCGATGACAATACTCAAGAAAGAGCGGGAATTTCTCAGGGGCATATAGGTCAAGGTGTAAATTTCAGGATAGGTTCGTACTAATCCGTACTAGGTGGTCGTACAACTGTACCAATAGGATTTTTTACTGTAAATGGAAAGATACTTTATTTGGGATTTTCCCTTCCTATATAAAGGGTACCCCAATCATTTGTAAACATCATCTTATCACTGCCAATAGAATATTCTATCTTACTTTTCTCGTTTATTGTGCTCAGAATTGTTCTTCAGCTTTATTGCTCTTACTTTATTGTTCTTACCTTCTTGCTCTTAACTCACCTCGAGGCCCCCGAGAATATCGAGCTCGAGGTCCCTATTGCTCTAGCAACACTGTTTTGGTTCATCATTTCTTCTCACTTACACTTAATATTATTTGTTTATTCACTAATATTGAAATAAATCACATATTCTTAAAATCACAAATTAAATTTAATTGTTACTACGATTTTCGAGGTAAACAAATTGCTCCTTAATTTGTAAACCTAACATTACAAGTGAGAATGAAAAGAGTTGATGTTGTTAAGAAAATTAGTTTTGGTCCAACTTAACTTCGAAAACTAGCTCATATAAGAGTCATCCAAGATCAAATAAAAGTACAACAGTCCATTAATTTAACATACATATATATATTAAATCGAAATCCGTTAAGGACATTCGTAGTCTGAGTTTCTTTGTGTTGAATTGATTTTGATTTTTTATACAATATAATTTTTTAATAAGAGATTCGAATGAACTTTCTTGCACCCCTAGTTTCAACTTAATTTAACCCAACAAGATCTTTCTCCTTTTTCTCTCCTCCCTCCTGCTGCATACTAGAAAAGGTCGGTTGAGGAAAAATATATTTTGATAAAATAAGGAAGTTGGCCAACATCCAACGTCCAACTTGGGCATGATTAGACATGTTGGGTTGCCGTTCATTTCGCCGCTCCCATGTAGGTGTTTTTCTCATTAATTTTTTTATTCATCCGTAACCAATAATCATAGGTATTAAAACCGAACTCTAAAATAAATAATAGATCAAATAAACATATGCAGTGTTTTACTATCATATGGGACCATCATCATGTGATGGAAATGATGAACATTTCAAGAAATTTGTTGAACAATTCAAGAAGATTCACACATATATATATGTATTCGATATTCAAGATGTATACAAATAATGATAAACCACTTCACATCCATCACATGGACCGAGTGCTTCCTCTATACACTAAAAATTACAAACAACAAAAAGAATTTTGATACAAAAAAAAAAAAAAAATTTTGGGAAACTCAACATTTAAAATATTGATGAGTTAAAAAAAATTTCATCTGGACAAAGGAATGTTCACACTGAACTATCGTTCTCTGTCATTAAACGATAGTCGAAAACCCCACTTGGAGAATAACTTCTTCTTTGTATTCGTATTCGTATTCTGGTTAGTCTGATTACTGTGAGCATTGGTACTGATAGCAGAGGAGTTAACAAAATTTTTGATACGTTGAATCGCGAGATTCAACGTATCTTCTGACATGTTAGCGAAACATGCACGAAACCACCCTGGTTCTGTACAATGGCATGATGATCCAGGCGAAATATTTAATCCAACTTCGTAAACTATTTTTTTCCATAACTCAATTTCTGCTTCAAAAGTATTGGAACTTAGTAAATGTCTCATATCTACCCAACAAAATAAACCAGCATTGCTCTCAAGGCAACTAATTCCTGCACTTTGAAGACCTCGTACCATCATTGCATGGCGTTTTTTGAGTCTCTTTTGATTTTCAGAAATGTATTTGTTCGTGAATTTCTTGTCAGATAACATGGCTGATAAAAGGTACTGAGTTTGCGAAGAAATTAACCCGAAACTGGACATTTTAGTAGCTGCAGATACAACAACGTCATCGTTGGAGTAAATTGCACCAACACGAAAACCAGGAAGGCCAAGATCTTTGGAAAGACTATAGACAATGTGAACTCGATCCCAAACTTCAGTATACATGTAGTTCTTTTCGATTAATACTTCCATAACACTAACGAATTTGGGCGAGTTAAAAACTGTGCCTGAATAGATTTCGTCACTAATGAGATGGATACTTTTTGTATCGACGAAGCTGAGAAGTAATTCGAGTTCATTTCGTGTTAATGTTGTCCCCAATGGGTTCGAGGGGTTCGTTACTAGTACTCCTTTTACTCTAAGGTTACGACTTTTGGCTTCTTTGTATGCTTCTTCTAGAGCTGATTCTGTAATTCTGAAACCATTTGAACTTGTACATTGTATTGGCACTATCTCAGCCCCAGTTCTCCATTTGAGATCTCTATCAAATCTGCATATCACAATGCAAAAATTATAAGTAACGAACCAATTGTGCACTACAACTAATTATTTGTTACGACATGTTAAAATATACTGATGGTGTCGTAAAATAAAAACTTACCCAGGGTAGTATGGGGTAGGAAGGAGAAAAGCATCGCCGCGGTCGGCGAGGCAAAACATGAGCGTCTCATTTGCGGAGGTTGCGCCGGCGGTGAGGACAAGCTTGTTTGAATCAAAGGTGACTTTGTTCCCTCTAATTTCAGCCATGAATTGAACCAATGCCTGCATTAAAGTAACCATAAAAATGTGAGATTATTATACTTGTAACTTCATAACCACTCTTATTAAGTGAAAATATTCTTAATATAAGTAATGTAATGAATTTTTGTACTATCGATGTATTTTAATACTCCTATATTGTATCATGTAGTCTATAATTTTTTTCAGAGTTACTAATTTCATTTTTTATCTATCGGAAACAACTCAGACCCCACTTGTTGGATTATTACACTGAGTTTTTTTGTTGTCATTGTTACAAATTTCATTTTTTTAGTCAGTTAATTATATGCTTTCGTATTATTAGTGTATATAAGTTAGTAAATAAATTCATGTATATGAATAAGAAGGTTACTTACATTTTTGAAAGCGGGAAGGCCGTGGTAATCTTGAAATAGAGCAAGTTCTCTGAATATGGACTCTCCATTTCTCTTAAACCCAGCTGCGTCTGGGTTTTGACCAAGCCAAGACTCTAATAAATCAAAAGAAAGCTGCATAACAGAAAATAAATAACGGTAAATGCAGGGTCAATATCGAAAAAAAAAGAATGTCTAATCGTAATTAAATCCGATAATAAGAAATGGGAAGCTGCAAATACAAATTAAATAGCAGAATATATAGGGAAATATGGTTAGTGCTATCTAATTAATTACCTGATTCTCTGCAAGTCCCATTTGTATTATTCCTTTTGGATTCTGAATTTCATCGTATGGATTCTTTTCGTACTCTTGCCATCCTAAGAAATATGAAGAGTCTTGTCCATGCGAATTACACGTGGCTTTTTCTGATAAAAGCTTCATCTTTTCTCTGTTGTTTGAAAAATTGATGACTTTCTCTAATTTAAGGTGGTAATATGAACTTGGATTTTTTTTTTTTGAGAGAAAGAAGAAAGAAGAAAGATTAGGAGATAGATTGTTTGTTGCTATTTGCTGGCATATACTCATCTATATATAGGAAATTATAGCAATCATGAAAGACAAGTCAGCATATGACTTTGTTTTTCAAACAAGAAAATAATTAACTCACTGGTGTTGCCGAGATGTGTTGCTAATTTTACGCGTTTTTGCATCTATTAAATTTGATTGTTTCACTTATATATAGCAGTTTGGAGACAATTATAGTTTTAATTGTACCGTGTTATCTAAGCGTATGAAAGCAAAGTGGCAAGTGGCACTCACTTTGGCTCTTGGGACTATCTTTAATGTCACTATCTATAATTTGGAGAAGATAACATGTACTTTCTGCTACGAAGAAAATTATCTTTTATGATCATTTAAGGTAATTATATTATAAAGATTTTTCGTTTTTATTTATGATCTCATAGAATGCTTTTATATATATATATATATTGAACCAATGATCTTACAAATATTTTGAACAGGGGCGGATCTAGAGGATGTGCGGGTTCCCGGGAACCCAATAGCTTTTGCACGGTCATTGTATATATATTAAAAAATTTATTAAATATCTATTAATATTTGATTGTGAACCCAATTGATAACTTGAGATCCTTGTAGGAACCCACAATCTTCAAAATCTGGATCCGCCTCTGGTTTTGAACCCCCTTGACCACTAAACTATGCTTTTGGGCTAGGTCAAGGGGATTCAAAACATAATATATAGAGGTAAAAAATAGATTTGACCTTATATATACAGCGTCATTTTTCAGCGAAGAGGGTTCGGGTGAACTCCCTTCCGCCCCCCAAATTCGCCCCTGGCTTCATTGACCCGAGGTGATGGGAGGTTTGGCATGAACCCTATCCGTTGATTAGAATGCTTATATAATTAGAAGAATGTTTGTGACGGAGAGGAATTTTTGGCGCAACGGTAAAGTAATCTTTGTGTCGCCTATACATTACGTGTTTGAGTCATGGAAGCAGTCGATGATGCTTACATTAGGGTAGGTTGTCTACACCACGTCTGTTAGGGTGCGATCCTTTCCTGAATTTTACGTGAATGTACGATGCTTTTGTGTATTGGACTGTTCTTTTTGAGCGATAAAATCAATTTTCCTGCAAATGATATTAATTTTTCTCTATATTGTAAAAATGTTTATTTAATGTTTAAGGAAAATAATACTAGTAGTATATGTCACTTTGAGTTTGTTGGCTGTTGCTTACCTGAATTTCACATCGACAAGCAGATCCACAAGACAACAATGGAAGAAGTAGAAACAAGCCCATCCATAACTGGTCTATTTGCCCCCTTCCCATTGGCCTACCAGTTACTGTGTGTCGGCCACTCAATTTCTCTCTCATGTGGGCCAATAAAGCCCAAATCTCATTTTCTGAATTCTCTATTGTTCTTCGACATGGTGCTTACGGGGTTGTTTGATTGCTACTTGCTAGGATGAGATGAATAAGATACCCGTGGTGGAGATATCTCATGGGATTAGTTATTTTATTTTTCACATGGGGTAACTAATTTTATCGACAACAACAATGACAAGTTTAGTATTTTTTCACAAGTGAGTCGGGAAGGGTGAGATTTACGCAGCCTTACCCTTACCCTAGAAAAACGGAAAGACTATTTCTGATAGACCCTCGTCTGGAGAACGGATGACAACATGGGATAACTAATTTTATCATTTAAGTATAAAAAGTTTTCGATACTAATTATACCAATAACTAAACGAGGGATAAAGTAATCTCAAATTTTATTCCAGAATGGTTATCCGTTATTCCAACAATCAAATGACCCCTTAGTGTCTTATATTAATTAACAAAAGAAATGATTTGTTGTCTTTTTAAATAATTTTGGATAATTATTGTTAAGTTCGATCCGAAGTTAATTTCATTACACACTATACTAGTGCCAAATTTATTCTAATTTTCAGTTTATCTAATATTAGGCCCTCAGGTTATCTATTCATGATATTCTAAATGCATGTCGGTTGTGTTTGTGCATGCTATTTAGTGTCTCACATTTGTTGACAAAATGAGCTATTATTTAGTTATTTTCTTATATGATTATAGATAATATTCGTCTCATAAGCTTACTTCTAAAATTGGGTTAAGCCGAAAGTATATTTTCATAACACGCAATAACATTTTCATATATTTGTTTATGAACCTATGAATCCTATAAAACTTTATGTGTTGAACTGTTGAAGTCAATGTCGGCCGTCAAAGAGTTGGTATTGTGCAATGCGCGGTCGAGGAAGAGAAACAATATTCTTAGACTAGACACATAGCAGTTACATAAATTCAATTTGGCCTTGGGGTGTGCATTCGATTTTGACCCTTATCGATAATTATTTATCGATTATCGATTTGTACATATGCTTATCGTTATCGATTTAATAAGGTTTTGATTTTTTTGATTTCGATTTATCGATTTTTGGGGCTTATCGATTCGGTTATCGATTACACCAATAAAAAAATTTGCGGGATTCTACGAAAAGTATATCGCTATAAACACGCATAACTAATATGGACAAAAAGAAGCTAAAATAAGACGAACATCATTTATAACATAAAAATTGGGTCAACAAGCACATACAACGCGAAATATTCAAATCAAATCACCAAATCAAATTGGCGATTTTCAAATATTTTCGGTAATCTTGTGCTGGAGCTCCATAAGGTCCATCTATTAATAGCTTTGGTAAACTGAGATTTAGGAGTAACTTTTTGCATTAATAGTAATAAAACCACCCAAAATATTCATATATTTACCTGAAAGCGTTTCCTTCTTAAATATACCCGAAAACAAATTCCTGTTGTAGTTTGAGTCCATATAGAAATATACCTTTTCTTGGTGTTTTCGTCAGCTCTGAGCAGGCCACTCTTTCCAGCCTCCGGGCGCTCGCAAGCCTCAGAAAAGACCTGCTTGAGTTCTTGAGCCCAATCACCAAGTTGCCGGATGTGAATGCTCAAGTAGTCATCCCCAGGAGCTGAAGTAGTGGAAAATGGATGCCTGTATATTCAACACGTAGAGTTACAGTAGATAAACATAGTGAGGAAACTAATTTTCAGAAATAGACAAGAGCAAAAATCCACGGCCTAAGAATGGGTAGAGGAAATAATAGGGTTAGGGTAAAGGAAAAGTTATTATAGAATAAGGGTATATTTGTCTTTTTAGTATATCTTATCGGTTTATCGATAAACCGATAACCGAAGAGGACAAAATCGAAATCGAAATCGAAATCGATAACTCGATAAGGAAAATTTCGAAATCGAAATCGAAATCGAAAAATCGATAAACCGATATCAATAAACTGATAACAAATAATCGATTCGATTTATCGATAAACCGATTCGAATGCACACCCCTAATTTGGCCTGCGCTTTGAACACATCTAGCATATGCGTTTCAACCCTAATTCATATCCAATAATCACGTTACTGTCGACTGCTTTATACTTCAGTTTATTTATTGAACTTTTGCTTTATGGGTCCTAAAGTTAGATTGGACAATTAAATTAGCGGGCCGGTAGTGTCAGAGGCTAATTCAAAATTTGAATTTAACGGCGTCGAGTTTTAAGAGTTTTAGCAATAAACTCATTCAACCTTTGAAATTATAAATCTAGATCTATTATTTAATATACTTTTAGCAGATTCACGCTATATACGGTTAAAATCGAGCCCACCCGATTTTACTGATTAACCGATATCATGGTGATGGATCGAAGATCGGCCCCGTAATAGATCAGACTGAGATATGAGGATAAGATATCGAGTTCGGGATTCGAGGTACCTGTCGAGATCAAAACCAGAAGTGATCGAGACCAAACGAGTTAGACATCGAGCAAGATCGAAGATAGCATAATAACGGAAAGGCGAGATATCCGTGACTGGTCGAGGATCATGGCGAAAATCTCGGAACGGATCAAATCAAGAACGATTATTTAGCTAATTATGGGATTTCCTTATGTAATTAGAATTGTACCATAAGTATAATTTTTCTACTATATAAAGGGGGGGGGGGGGGCTTTTTTACCATTTTCTAAAACTCTTCCACATGCATATAAAAGACATAAAAAAACTTTTTCTCTTTTAA